>PVHP010014462.1:0-38710 GCA_004024765.1 Zapus hudsonius | reverse complement strand
GGTTTGCCAGCTTATGAGCATATTCTCAATACTTTCCTGAAGAATGCACTTCCGGCTCCAGCCCTTTGATTAATCAGGTAACATGTGGTTCTGGGCACCTGCTCCATTGGTGGCCTCAGCTTGAATGACTTGATTTACAAATGCGAGGCTGTTGTTTTATATATTGAAATTACTTCTGCAAAAGGTAGGAGTAAAAAGTTGATTCACAAAAGAAAGGCCTGGGCATGACAAAATATTTTGACACAGTGAAGAATAGAAGAAAAGAGCTTTACTCTGGTAACCTCTTTCATATGTAACTTCACTGCAGCAAGACAGAATATGAAGGTAACACTTTGGGGCACTTTGTGCATTTTTTAAAATATATATTTATTGTCCATAATGAGTTACATTACTTAGTGGGCGAACAATGAGTTGTTATCCCCAATTCCCCAATGCCCCCCCTCCCCATCCCCAATCAGCTGTATATCCTCCTCCATGGGCCTTCTGGATCAGTCCTTGTGGCAGGGGACCATGGATAGCCTAGTATTCAGCCCAGTTCTCCTGGCCCAAGTGTGTTGTTACTGAGGGGTGCCATGCATCTGGATAGTCTCCCCACCACAGCTCTCACAGTCTTTCTGCCCCCTCTTCCACTCAGTTCCCTGAATCATGGTGGGTGAGTATTAAGGCTGCTTTAATGCTGTGAGCTTAGGTGTTTTTGTGTCGAGATGCCTTGGTTTCTGTCTCACTGGCTTATCCTGTGTTGATTGAATGGCTGTGGCTGTGGGTCCCTTGTTCATCCCATCATTCTCTGTGGGGCTCCATATGGATCCTCCACGGTATGACTGTGGTGGCTCATCTCTTGCCAGGATCTCTGCTATTGGCCTACAGTCAGTTGGTAGGGTTAGATGGGCCACAGCTCTCTCGCTGCATCCTGAAAAATACAATCTCCATCAGAGAGTGAGATCAGTATAGGCTAACAAATATACACAATTCTGGATTACCTAGATTCTATTTTTAGTAGCCTCCCTGTCAATCGATCCCATAGTGCATCTTTTCTTGTGATCCCAAGAGTACGGATCCGGTGCATATTGCACTGATTCCCCAGTTTCATTCACGGGCTTCCCCTCACTAAGTGGAATATTTGGCTGAATTTAAAAGCCGTTGATTGTCTCCCCCAGGCCCAGGATCCTTCATTGCATGAGTGCTCCTTTCTTGATTCGCTGTTCTCTCCCAGTAGGAGATATGGTCAGCCTACTCATTGCCATAGTCTGTGTTTCATGCCAGTGGTCTCTGTTTACCCCAGCTGTCGTTGATCAGCTTCCCATGGCAGCTTGTGCAGTGCCTTCCAGCACTGCACTAATTACCATCTGGGGGCTGGATACCATTCCGGACCTTGAAGGGTCTTTCGATGCTGATCGATGGCATTCTGTGGTTTCTTCAGCAACAGGGTTTTGCCTCAGGCCTGAGGAGGGCATTCAAGAGCTTTGACAGAAATCTCTCTTGTTTTTGGAACCTCATGGGTCACTTTGGTCAACAGCTCAGTGAAGGAAGGAACCGGTGGCTGGGACCAGGGATTGTCAGACTGATCAATTATTCACAGGCTTAGACTCTCTCCCTACTACTCATGGCTCTTCTTGCCTGTCGACTCCTACTACTTGCTCAACAGGTTATAGTATGTTTGTGAGGATTTTATATTTTTGAACCTAATATTGTTTATCCTCATGCTTAAGCCATTCCCCCATCCCTTACCCCTCATTGATAACCTCTCACTTCTTTCTACTAGTCTTCGTGGAGTTTACAGTTATCCTGGTTAAGGACGGCATATGAGGGAGAATATGTGCACATTTTTAATACTTTATGAGCAAATAAAAATAGATTTTTCATTTTAATATGCTAATTACCAAGTTTTTAGAGAAAAATCACAAGAAAATTGTGTAGGATATCAGGATTAAAATAAGCCTCTATTTCTTCCCTCTCTGTAATAACTTGCACATATGCTTAGCTCTTGGGATAGTAGCAGTGCCTCTGGATATTCTGAGCCATGGTGGGTGAGTTTTAAGTCTGATTTACTGTAGAGCTCTTATGGGTCACTGGGTTTCTACTTTGGACTCTTTTAGTATCCTCGGTATCTGTCTCCATTTCCCTTGCATAGGTTGTCTGACTTGCTGTGGAAACAGCACTCTTGCTCATCTCACCACTTCCTGTGTGGTTTCACTTGGACCATAGATGATGTGTTTGTGGTGGTTCATATCCTGCCTAGATATCAACCATCATCTCAGGTCTTGGTGGATTTGGGAAATTTGATAGAAATTTATATTGATGTAACTCTATTAATTTTTGTTCTATAGAACCAATAGAATTTGTGGATATCTCACACACACACACACACACACACACACACACACACACACACACACACACACCCCACCAGTTACTTTTATTGTCAACTTCACTGGATTGCTGCAAAACATTATTTCTGGGTATCTGTCCTGGCATTTCTGAGGGAAGATTCTGAGAAAAGATTGCTGATTTGGATGAACACAAACCAGTCCTCTGAGGTCTGGACTAGAGCCAAGTTCTTTCTGTTTGAGCCGGGGCACTCATGTTCTGCTGATTTTGGTGCTCTCATTCCCAGGCCTTTGGATCTGAATAAATTGTATCATTGGCTACCTTGGGTTTCCAATTTGAAGATTTGGGGACTTCTCAACCTGTATATATTTTATAGACTCTTAATAGGTACAAGTATTAGAGTTAAATAGAATCAGTAGGAAAACAATAGGTGCAAAGGTGGTTGATACATGAATGAGTGAATGATTAGATAAATAAATGACACATATAGGTAGATGATAGATAGATAAAGTAGACAGACAGATAGTGGTAATTGGCTCAAACACTTATGGAGGCCAAGAAATTACATGATATTTGATCTGCAAGCTGGACACCTGGGGAACTGATGGTGGAATTCCAACTTGAGTCCACATGCCTGAGAACCAGAAAAACCGAGGTTGGAATTTCTAGCTCAGAACCTTTTGGTGACCCCAGAAAATGACTGATAAATATCTGGACATCCTGGATTCCATTCATGTTGCCATGTCACATTGACCTCATTTATTCACAATAATAGTCTAGGGCTTTAATATAAGCATGTTGAGACAGTTTTTATATTTATTTGGAAGTTTTTTTTGACCTTCAAATGTACAAATTTGAATTGACAAGAATTCCAATTTATCTAGCTCAAGTGGCTCTTTCTTTGGAATTTATGTCAACTACAGAGATTGGTCTGTGTTAGACAAAACTTCTACTAGGATAGAAATAAGGCACAAGAAGGTGGGCAATAAGAAACCTTGGTGGTGGTGGCAATTTCCTGATCCATCGCTGCCTGTTTTTTCTGTCTTATTTGAACGAGTTGCCCCGTTTTAATAAGCAGCTTGTGTTTATGCCTGTACCTTCTAGCCAGAGGGGTGCTGACAAACAGAATGAACACCATTCCATGCTAAGGTGGATTTTATCCTCTGTGTATTAGGAAGTCTAGGGCTCATCATTTATGCTTTGGTGAAATTTTGTAGATGTAAGTTATTATTTTAGCTCATTCTGTCATGCTCTTGACCTTGGAAAGGCAATAAAACCTGGTTCATTCTTTACTAATATTCTGTGCTTCTTATACTTAATCTTAAAATTCTACACTTGATGTGTCAATCAAAAGCTATTTAGATGATTTAGGAATAAGGATAGATTAAAATCTACTTGCAGAGCCTCTCACCTTTGTTTCTCTTTTTTCCTTCTTTCCTGTCAATCACCCTGTCTAAATATAGAAAAAGTCTGAAAAAAAGTAATCCTAATTTAAATTTCATGCAGAAGACTAAGTATCCCCAAGCATCTTTTTTTTTTGACAGCATGCCTAGTAGTGTGCTGAAATTTTGTCCTCAGAGAGAAACCAATAAAGTCTACAGACAAAGGTGAGAAAGAGAGTTTTACAAATACCTAAATCAATATGCAAAAATGTACTGAGAAAAAGAAAAGAAAACAATAGGGGTAGAAAATCACATTGGAGGTTTTTAGATGTAAGGAAAGTGGAATTATTTAAAACATTCCCTGCATATCAAATTGAGTATTGTATGTTCCACCAGCAACATGTCACATGATACGGAACATCAAACCCAAGAATTCACTGTCTATTTCTGCATAGACTGTTCTGGGTTCCAGGTGAATTCAAATATCAGAGAAATGAATATACCTTCTAAGTATCAGAAGTATTCCCTTCTCTTTTGTTAACTTCTTGGTTATGCAACCCAATTAAAAAAATCTCAAGGAGACAGGTTTCATAAAAAGGTCCCAAAGAGTGAACATGAGGATTTCACATATAAAGACGAATGTGATAGAGGAGAAATAAATACAGGCCCTTAACAGAGTTTGAAGACATGAGAAGAGGCACAGCTAGGGAAACTATACCATCCCTGGCTGATGCCCATGTGGTGTATGAATCTGCAACACAGAAAAGGGTCTTAGCCATTTTTGGGAAACCCTTTTTGATTTTGTCTGGAGCCACATCAAGCCTGTGGGGTCTATGAGCCTCCATCTGTGCTCTCCTCTGGACCGTTTAATTACTGTGCCATTGGCTACATGATGGGCTTTATGGCACAGTTTAACTCTTTCTATAGACTTGGGAGCACTTCTGGACAGATATATCTCTCCATTAGGAAACAACATCGGGACCACATTGCCTCAGTGAGTAGTAGCATGTACCTTCTTAGCTTTCTGTACATCTCAGGTCAACAATAGAACAAGAAGTTGTCAGTTAGATTTTCCTTTTCCTCCTGGAGAAAGTACTGGTGTCAGATGTGTCAGAGTCCAGTGGAAAGAGGATTCCTGTGAGACTTCTCTCATTTTGTGGCAAAATCCAAAATGAGACTAAGGAGAGGGGACAGATGAACTAAGGTACTAACTTACCTCCACTAGAGCACATATGGTCACCTTGAACACGATGAAACAGAACCAGGAATTTAAACTTGAGCCTACCTCAAAATAAAAAAATAAAGTAATATGACTCAGCATATTAATAACCTGTTGTTTCATAAAACAAAGTCCCAAAATACTGAATACATAGGAAAAAATTTTAAGTGGATTTGAATTTCAAAATACTATTGAAGAATAGAGGAAGCAAGAGGGCTCTATAGGTAAATGTAATTTCATCTATAGAAGTGTTCCCTAATGTGTATAGCTTAATCTATAGAAATGTCTGCCACTGTGTATAATTGTGTCTATAAAAGTGGTTGGTCACTGACATTAAGGAAGAAGAGAGGAGAGAGAAGAAAAACAGGTCAAGTTCAGAACATAGATGGGAGCAATCAGTGCTGAGATTGCATACCCTGAACACATGAGCAAAGATCTATAAATCTAAGAATAACATGCTTCTCTTGATGGTAATAAGTAAATTCACAGTGAATTTCTGTTAAAAGTAAAAACTCAATAAAAATGAGTAGTTTTGAATTGTTCACAAATTAGTTAGAAGGAACGAAAGCATTACTTGGAAACCATAAGCTACCAGGATTCCGTTTAAATCATTGGTATTATCTCAAACTGGGTGTGTATGTGAAAGCTCCCAAGGGGAAATCTCCAGGCCCAGATGGTTCCAATGACGAGTTATAATGAAGATATAAAGAATAATTAATGCAAATTTCCCAAAATTTCTTCCAGAAAATAGAATAGGAACAAATGATTCTCAGCACGGTTTATGATACAAGTGTTGTCTTGATGACAAAAATCATACATGCAGAGTCCAAAAAATGACGGAACAACATCTCTTGGGAACTTATAGCAAAAATCAGCAACAAAATATTAGCAAATCCAATGATCTATAAAAGATTAATACACCACAACAAAAATTTATTATAGTATGCAGGACTTGTCTAATTTTAGAAAGTAATTAATGTAGTTTGCCATATCAAAAGACTATAGAAAAATTCAGTGGATCACATACAATGATACAGAAAAATTTCTTGAAAAAATTCAGCACCTATTCATGACAAAAACCCTTAAAACTAGGAACAGGAGAAAAACTTCATCAACCTCATAAAACACATATAGATCAAACCTACAGGACTAAGTGCAGGTAAGGATGGAAGACGAGGTGTTGTCCTTTCAATTTTGAAAACTCAGTTTTCCGTCATCATTTATTTTAAACATGGGCTGAATAGACATTCCTCAAAAGGAAAAGTGTACATGGCTAGAAAACATATTCAAAGATGTTCACTACCATTAGGTATAAAGGAAATTCAAGCCTATGTTAGTCAGTATGGCAATTATAAAATTAAAAACATCCTATTAAAGATATGGAGGAGAAAGAATTTTCATATACTACAAAGATGTAAATAAATACAACCATTATGAAAAAAACTGCATGGAGGTTTCTAAACACTGAGAATGGATACAACACACAATTCAGCCATACTCCTAGTATGAAACCAGCATGACTATGAGATCCCCAAATACAGAACATGTGATGTAGCTACACAATGAACTATTATCCTGCCATAAAGAAGAATGAAATCCCTTCCTGTGCAGCAAATGGTTGGAACTGGAGGGCATCATGTTAAATGAAGTAAACCAGACACAGGAAAACAAGGATTGAATGTTTTTCCCATGCGTGGAACATGAAAATAAAAAAGATAGAATTGATTGAATTCCATTACAATCTATAACTAGTATATGATGACTTAAAAATCAGTCACAAAATTATTGGGTGATTCTGAAATTCATATAAATCATTAAACTGCCATTATAATAAAATAAAAGAGTAGAAAGTAGTAGTTACCAGGAGAGGAGGCTAGTTTATTTTTATTTTTTAGTGTGTGTACACAAAACTACACATGTATGAACATTACACAGAATTTCACACATGTGCATGCTCTCCTGAGCACACTCACATCCAAATGGAGTGTCTGCAAAACTCATGAGACATAACTAAGACTGGTGGATTTTCCGAACACCCATTTTCTAGTTTCAGTAGCTTACAAGATATTCCTATTGAGAGAGACTGAGCAAAAGGACATGGGCATTTCTATTATTTCCAATATTCTATTAAATTAAACTATCAATTTTTAAAATATGTTTGATAATTTTAAAATATTAGACAGTATGATTCTACTCAACACCTCCATTTCATACTTTTGTAATCTCTAATAGTATCTCTCTAGGTAGAATGATTTTTTATAAATATTTATTTGAGAGAGCATGAGAGAGAGAGAGGGAGAAAGAAAGAGAGTGAGTGAGCAAGAGAGAGAGAATGGTAATGCCACTTCAAACCAACTCTAGACACATGTACCACCTTGTGCATCTGGCTTTACATAGGTATTGGGGAATCAAACTTGGGTCCTTCTGCTTTCCAGGGAAGCACCTTACCACTGAAGAAATCTCTCCAGGCCAGAATGTAAGTTTCTTGAAGGTGGGTTATTGAGTTCTCCATGTCCTTTACATGATCTGAAATATTCAAAAACCATATTAAGAATTTAATGAATAATGTACAACCTGTGTATTCGAGAATGTAACCTTGAAACCACCCTAGAACATCATTATTAGTCATGTAGAAAAGAGAACTTTAAAGCTTAGAGAAGTAGGCTGATGGCCCAGTATCATACAGTGATTAATAAGGTTAGAGTCAATATTAAACTCTCATCTGACTTCACAATGTGCCTTCTGCCTTTCCTTTTTTTTTTTCTTGGTAGAGAACCCTTTTATTGTCTCAGCAAGAGATGGCTCTCCCAATGATACTTGTTTAATGAGCATATCTCATGTTCTTAATTTCAATGTCAAGTGTAATTGGCTCAGCCATGAGAATTCCCTATCTGTGACTACTACTGCCACAACAACAAAGAGGTTTATGCATATGAGGATATTTTCACAAAGCATGCCAATGCTATAGTCTCTGAGTCTGTTATGATCATCACATCCAGGGTTGTTCTTGTAGGAGTCAGCTAACTAACAAGCCGCGCAAATCAGAACACATTCTCCCAGAGGCAGACAGCCTACAAGATCCTTTGTGGGTATGGCTTTCTTCCTGGCAACTACCTGGTTTGAGATTTCACTATTATTTTACAAGATGTTAACTTTGGTGGATGCTGAGAGAAGGATGCACTGGACTTCCTTGTACGTGTCCCTTTGACCTCCACATAAAGTATTTCAAAATAAGTTACAAAATAATCGAGGCTTACACATAAGAGAATGAAGGTCAGACATCTGAATATGTTGTTACCTGCTATACATGGCGCTTGACTTTGTATTTTACTTTCACATAAATAATACAGATGAAATATGCTTCTAGGAAATGGAAGAGATCATTGAAGGGTTCCACTCATGAGGAACTGAGCTTTATGTAAAATGGAGGTTTTCAAAGTTGACTTTAAAAAAATATACAGGGTGTTGGTTCAAGATGGCTGACTAGCAGACATGCTGTGTCTCGGGAAACAAGGGTCAGTGTTTTCAGCGGGGATCCAGGTCGGGGACACAAGCTGCGGCCACGCTCTGAGCTCCAGACACCTCCAGGCACAGTATCCTCACGACTGGAAGCCGCCATTGAGGACCAACACTTGCCAGAGGCAGTGAGTCCTCAGAAGCTGGCAAGCCCTGCCTGAGCGGCTTCAGCCTGCCGGCCGCCTGAAACTTAACTTCAGCCTCAGCCGGCTTCCCTTGGGTTTCTTTCTCCGACCCTCCCGCCCTCTGTCTTTCCCATTGCTCAAGGGCCCTTGAGTGTCTTTCCTTTTCAACTTTGTTTTTCTTTTTAGTTTATTATTATTTTTTTCCATTTGCTGACTGTACGTAGCCCCTCCCCCGCTTCATCTGCCCCGCCCCCACAGGCACTTGCTAGTCTGTATCCTTGTTTACTTTGTTTTTTTTCTTTCTCTTTTGCAGGTCCACCAGGACCAGGGGCTCCTATGTAGCCCCTCCCCCCGGCTTCCGGCCTCCAGCACTTCTGCCACTCCCCTCCACCCCTACACCCCACGTCCCCCTTGCTAGTCTGTTTCTTTGTTTACTTTTCTTTCTCTACTTTTCTTTCTCTGCTGCCTGCTGACCCAGACAGGGGGCACTTAAGTAGCCCCTCCCCTGGCCACCAGCCTTCGACGTCTGTCCTGCACTGTTTCAGCTCCTGAGGAACCCAACAGCCCCTCTGCGTCCAGAGAATCCAGCAACACCAGTTCCAGGGATCTCAGCGGCCTCACCCCCCCTTCTGCCCCTCCCCCTGCCGACCCCATCCCCTGGGCCTGCTGAACCCTTTGGGCTTGCTCCCCTTGAATACCCACTCCAGTGGCCCCACGCCCTGTACCCGCAACCTCCAGGGGTCGACTACCTCTCCCCACGACCACCAACCCCTAAAGCCAGGGAACAGAGGAGAATTTGAGGGAATTCAGACCTTGACAAAATTCAAAAGAGCAAGTGAACAAGACTCAAGAGAAATGTGGGATACCATAAAAAGACCTAATCTCAGGATCATGGGGATCCCAGAAGGAGAAGAAAACCAAGCTGGGGCATAGAAAATATTTTCAACTGAATTATTCAAGAAAACTTTCCATACTTGGTAAGAGATAGTCCTGTACATCTAAAAGAGATATGGGGGACCCCAAACAAATTGGACCAAAGGAGGAACACCCCAAGACATATCTTAGTTACAATGCCAAACATTGAGGATAAAAAGAGAGTCCTTAGAGCAACAAGAGAAAGGAAACTCACATATAAAGGAAAATCCATCAGAATCACCTCAGACTTCTCCAGAGAAAATTTAAAAGCCAGGAGAGCATGGAACAAAGCGATCCTAGGCCTAAAGAAGTACATATTCCAACCTAGACTATTTTACCCAACAAAATTATCCATCATAATAGATAGAGAAACGAAAGTATTCCATGAAATTAACCAGCTCTACAATTACTTGAACACAAAGCCAAGCCTCCAGAAGATATTTCATAAGATATCACATGTAGAGGAGACAAACATCCGACCTCAGTAAAGGAAAAGAGAATAAGCAAGGTAACACCAAAGAGATAACAACAACAGCTCAGATACCAACCTCCATATTCTCTCCAACATGGCAGGGTTTAAAGCAAACTTCACAGTTATAACTTTGAATGTAAATGGATTCAACTCTCATATAAAAAGACACAGGATCACAGGTTGGATCAGGAAAGTAGACCCTTCCATCTGTTGCCTTTAAGAAACACACCTTATTGCTAAAGACAGTAACCTCCTGAGAGTAAAAGGGTGGAAAACAATTTTCCAGGCATGTGGGAATAATGAAAAAATGGGTTTAGCTACTCTAATATCTGACAAAATAGACTTTAAACCGAAATCAATAAAAAAGGATGATGATGGTCACTTCCTACTCGTCAAGGGAATGATACAAAAAGAAGACATCACTATGGTAAATATGAGTGCACCAAATGCAAGGACCCCCTCAGTTCATTAAGCATAAATTACTCAAAGCAAAGCAGATATAGATGCCAACACCATCATAGTAGGAGACTTTAACACTCCAT
Source organism: Zapus hudsonius (assembly GCA_004024765.1). Classification (NCBI taxonomy): domain Eukaryota; kingdom Metazoa; phylum Chordata; class Mammalia; order Rodentia; family Dipodidae; genus Zapus; species Zapus hudsonius. The sequence goes on along the minus strand of PVHP010014462.1, from coordinate 28,211 downwards.
TGTCATCACTAGACAGATTGTCCAAACAAAAGACAAGCAGTGAAATAAAGCAGCTAAATAGCACCAAAGACAAACTTGGAAGGACAGACATTTATAGAACATTCCATCCCAAGGACACAGATTATACATTCTTCTCTCCAAAATTGACTATGTTCTGGGCCATAAATCATCCCTCAACAAATTTAGGATGATCAATGTAATTCCCTGCATCATATTAAACCACCATGCATTAAAGCTAGAAATTAACAATGTAAGAGGATCCAAAAATTTCAAAAGATATTGGCAACTGAACAACTCGCTCCTGAACAATGAATGGGTCAAACAAGAAATCAGGAAATCCAGAATTTCCTAGAAACAAATGACAATGAGGACACAACCTTTCAGAACTTGTGGGACACAATGAAGGCAGTCCTAAGAGGGAAATTCATTGCACTAAATGCCTTCATAATGAAGACAGAGAGGTCTCAAATCAATGAGCTATCCTCCCACCTAATGTCATTAGAACACATCGAAAAATCCAACCCTAGGAGCTTGAGACACAAGGAAATAATTAAGATCAGAGCAGAGATTAATGACTTGGAAACAAAGAAAACAATTTAAAAAATAGACAAATCAAAGAGTTGGTTCTTTGAAAAAGTCAACAAGATTGATAAACCCCTGGCTAATTTAATCAAACAAAAAACAAAGAAGGCCCAAATTAACAAAATACAAAATGGCAAGGGTGAGGTCACAACAGTTCCCGAAGAGATTGGAAGTATCATCAGGTCATATTTCTAGAACCTCTACTCCACAAAATTAGAGAACCTGGAAGAAATGGATAAATTCCTGGATACCTACCATCTATCAAAGCTCAGCCCAGAGTAGATGAAGATCCTAAACAAACTGATAACAATCATAGAAATTGAATCGGTAATCAAGAACCTCCCCAAATGGAAAAGCCCATGTCCAGATAGTTTCTCAGCTGAATTCTACCAAACCTTCATCATAGAACTGATACCTCTCTTTTTGAAGCTTGTCGCGGGCATAGAAAAAGAGGGTAGGCTCCCAAACTCCTTCTATGAAGCTACTATCGCCCTAATTCCCAAACTGGACAAGGATGTATCAAGAAAAGAAAATTCCAGACCCATATCCCTGATGAACTTGGATGCAAAAATCCTAAAAAAAGTCCTAGCAAACCGAATACAAACCCACATCAAGACTATAATTCACCCTGACAAAGTCAGCTTCATCCCAAGGATGCAGGGATGGTTCAACATACACATGTTGATAAATATAATTCACCACATTAACAAAGTCAACCGCAAAAACCACATGGTCATCTCAATTGATGCTGAGAAGGCTTTTGACAAAATTCAACACCATTTCATGTTCAAAACCCTGGAAAGAATAGGCATACATGGCCTATACCTCAATATGACAAAGTCAATATACAGATCTCCTAAAGTACAAATCATCCTCAATAGGGAACGACTCAAGGAGTTCCCGCTTAACTCAAGAACAAGAGAGGGATGTCCACTCTCACCACTGCTATTTAACATAGTGCTTGAAGTTCTAGCCCAACCAATAACACAGCATAAAAGGGATACAAATCAGAAAGGAAGAAGTCAAATTATCCCTCTTTGCAGATGACATGATCTTATATATCTCAGACCCAAAGAACAGTATTAGTAAACTCCTGAAGGTGATCAATGCCTTCAGCAGAGTGGCAGGATACAAAATTAGCACACAAAAATCAGTAGCCTTTCTATATACAGAAGACAAACATTTGGAAAAAGACATCAGAGAAACTGTCCCATTCTCTATATCCTCAAATAAAATCAGATACCTAGGAATATCACTAACCAAGGTAGTGAAAGACTTATATAAGGAAAATATTGAAACACTCAAGAGGGAAATAGAGGAGGATGTGACAAGATGGAAAGACATTCCATGCTCATGGATAGGGGAAATCAATATAGTAAAAATGGCAATCCTGCCAAAAGCAATCTACAGATTCAACGCAATGCCAATAAAAATCCCAACCTCCTTCTTCACAGACATTGAAAAAATAATCTCAAAATTTATTTGGTAGGGTAAGAGACCTTGAATAGCTAAAACTATTCTGAGCAAAAATATTACGCAGGTGGTATCACCATACATGTCTTTAAAACATACTACAAAGCCATAGTAACTAAAACAGCATAGTACTAGCAGAAAAACTGACAGTCTGACCAGTGGAATAGAATTGAAGAACCACCCTTTAATGCAAGTAGCTTCAGCTTCTTAGTCTTTGACAAGGGTGCCAACAATGTAAGCTGGGTTAAAGATAGCATATTCAATAAATGGTGCTCAACAAATTGGATAAACACCTGTAAAGACATGAGAATAGACCCACTCCTTTCACCATGTACAAAGATCAACTCCAAATGGATCAGAGACCTCAATATTAACCATACAACCCTAAACACCTTGGAAGAAAAAGTAGGAGGAACCCTAAATGAGATAGGAGTTTTGAACAACTTCCTGAGTAAATATCCAGTAGCCCAGGATATGCAACAATCACTTAACCAATGGGACCTGATCAGGCTCAAAAGCTTCTGTACAGACAAAAACACCATTCTCAGAGTCATTAGACCCCCTTCAAACTGAGAGATGATTTTTGCCAGCTACAGCTCAGACAGAGGCCTAATTTCCAGAACATACAGAGAACTCAAAAAAATTAATAATAAAAACCCAAACTGCCCCCTCACAAAATGGGCCGCTGATCTCAACAGAGAATTCACAGAGGAGGAAACACAAATGGCCTTTTCTCAGCCGAGAAAGTGCTCAGCATCTTTAAGCATCAGGGAAATGCAAATCAAAACCATAATGAGATACCATCTTACCCCTGTCAGAATGGCAATCATAAAGAAAACCAACAACAATCTTTGCTGGCAAGGATGTGGGGAAAAAGGAACCCTCATTCACTGCTGGTGGAATTGCAAACTTGTTCAACCACTATGGAAAGCAGTGTGGAGACTCCTCAACAGAATGGACATAGAACTACCAATGGACCCAGCTATCCCTCTACTAGGCATCTATCCACAAGATTTCACATCTTGTCGCAGAAACATTTGTACAACTATATAGCAGCTCAATTAATAATATCCAAGAATTGGAATCAACCCAAATGCCCATCCATGCAGGAATGGACAGTGAAACTGTGGTATATTTACATGATGCTCAGCTGAAAGGAAAAATGACATTGAAATTTAGGAAAAAATGGTCTGATTCTGAGCAGATCTTACTAAGCAAACACTGAAAAGAACAGATAATCGAACACCGCATATTCTCCCTCATATATGGTCCTTAACCAGGATAACCATAAACTCTACGCAGACTAGTAGAAAGAAGTGAGAGGTTATGAATGAGGGGCAAGGGATGGGGGGAGGGGAATGGCTCAAGCATTTGGCTAAACCAAATTAGTTTCAAAAACATAAAATCCTCACGAACATACTGTAACCTATTGAGCAAGTAGTGGGCGTCAACTGATAAGAGGGGCCATGAGTGGTAGGAGAGAGAGTCTAAGCCTGTGAATAGTTGATCAGTTTGACAACCTCTGGTCCCAGCCACCGGTTCTTTCCCTCACTGAGCTGTTGACCAAAGTGACCCATGAGGTTCCAAAAACAAGACAGAATTCTGTCAAGCTCTTGAGCGACCTCCCCAGGCCTGGGGCAAACCCTGTTGCTGAAGAAACCACATAATGCCATTGATCAGCATCGAGATACCCTTTGAGGTCTGGAATGGTAACCAGCACCCAGATGGCAGTTAGTGCAGTGCTGGAAGGCACTACACAAGCTACCAAGGGAAGCAGATAATGACAGCTTGAGTAAACAGACCACTGGCATGAAACACAGTCTGCGGCCATGAGTAGGCTGACCATATCTCCTACTGGGAGAGAACAGCAAACCAAGAAAGGAGCACTTGTGCAATGGAGGAGCCTGGGCCTGGGGGAGACAACAGCTTTCAAATTTGGCCAAATATTCCACTCAGTGAGGGGGATCCCTTGATTGGAATTGGGGAATCAGGGCAATATGCACTGGATCCCGTACTCTTGGGCTCCCAAGAAAAGATGCACTATGCGTGCCAATGATGGGGAGGCTACTAAAAATAGAATCTAGGAAATCCAGAATGGTGTATATTTGTTAACCTATACTGATCTCACTCTCTGATGGAGGTTGTGTTTGTATTTTTCAGGATGCAGCTAGAGAGCTGTGGCCCATATAACAATACCAACCGACCGCAGGCAGAAAGCTGAGATTCTGGCAAGAGATGAGCCACCACAGTCATATTGTGGAGGATCCATATGGAACCCGGCAGAGAATGATAGGATGAACAAGGGACCCACAGCCACAGCCATTCAATCAACACAGGATAAGCCTGTGAGACAGAAACCAATGAATCTCGACACAAAAACCCCTAAGCTCACAACATTAAAGCAGCCTTAATACTCACCCACCATGACTCAGGAAACTGAGCGGAAGAGGGGCGGAAAGATTGTGAGAACCGTGGTTGGGGAGACTATCCAGAGGCATGGCACCCCTCAGTAACAACACACTGGGGCCAGGAGAACTGGGTTGAACACTAGGCAATCCATGGTCCCCTGCCACAAGGACTGATCCAGATGACCCATGGAGTAGGATATCCAGCTGATTGAGGATAGGGAGGGGGGCATTGTGGAATTGGGGATATCAACTCATTGTAAAAATAAATAAATAAGATTTAAAATATTTGACATAAGAATCTGAAAAAAATACATACTTTTTATTGTAGGCTATGGGTAAGAAGGCAAGAATGGTTAGGTAGGAGTGGGTGCAAATGAAAGAAGGAAATGAGTGTGGTTAAGTAGGATATGAGTGGATGATGGGATGAGCTTATGAGACACCAGGAAAGACAGGCAGAGCTGTCTACTTCTGACCATGTCTATGAATACTTGCAGAAAGGCAAGGAGAGGGAAAGTTCCACTCTTTCATATTGCAAAGATCCTCCTACCATTGTTTCAGACTTTAGGAAATGTGACAAAGTTGACATGGATAGGATGGATCAGGTTCAAACTCCAATGGTACACTTTATGAGCTGTACAATTTGTATGAGGTTGGCCCTTTCCAACCTTGTCTGTGAAATTGTGGCAGTGATATTGTTTCCTGAATCTTTGTAACATCAAGTAATTTAATGCCTGCTGAGATATTGCTTAGAAAAGTTCAATGGCTGGTGACAGCACTGATGATCATGACAAAGATGATCTTTTCTCTCTGCAATGAATTTACATGTGATTTAGAATTAAGTATTTACCATATGTAGACCACAGGTTGACTACACAGCATGAAATATGGCAGCTGAAAGCGTGGGCTTACTGTGATTCCATCTTTCCCTGGCCCAGCCACACCTTGGTATCTGCTTCCCACACAGAGCCCACGTTACACTCAGCTCTGTTCTACTTTTGAAGCCCTTGACTTCAAACTCTCTGCTAGAGAGTTTAACATACTAACACTCCCGTTGCATACTGAGTTAATTAAATTGGGAATCAATAGAAGGATTTCTGAGCATAAAGTGAGATGGCTCAATTATCAGTCCTGTCACCATCTGGTGTGTGATTGGTAGAATCCTTTCATATTTTTGGCCCTCAGTCTCTGTCTCTATGAAATGGATGACAGTACTACCTGATTTAATTGACTCACAGCATTAAAGTTGTTAGATTACCTAGTAGAATTCTTAACAACAAGATAAAAACCTCAAAAATTGGCTAATGCCAACATTTTTTTTTTTGTCTTCCTTTCTTAGAGAGTTGCAGGCTACAAGGACTTCGGTGTGTCTGCAATGCCTAGAACTCTCTTCCTGGCTTCTCCTTCATTTACTTTGGTTTTTGTAGTGGGAGCTGCTGAACTTAGTGATGACGGTTGGAGTCAGCCATGCAGAAGTTGTGTTCTTGTTGCACAGGAGCAAAGTGTATCCACAGCACCAGGTGCACCTCTCTCGCTAGAGGTAAAATAGAGACATGGGGAAAATAAAGACTGGGAAGAGGTAGGCCTGGATAACAGAATTGGACAAAACTTCCATGCTTTATCTAAAGGAAGGCACTCACTGTACATACCCTTGTTCCTCCACAGTAAAGAGCTGCATTCCTGGAGAGCTGAGTAAGAACCTGAAAATTTCCTCTTGTTTGAGCAAGGTAAACCTGCGTAAAGGAAGCTGCTTCTCAACAGTGGAATTAAAAAAAATAAAACAACATTGAGTAACATAAAGTTAACATATGTATCAACAAAATCACAAATTGAATAGAGATAAAATTCTCTCAGGATGACTCTGTCCGTTAAGCTAACTGCAGGACATAAGCTTTCATCACACACACTCTAATTTAGGTAATAAAGACTTAGATTTCTATTTTTTGGTATTAGTGCTTGGGAATCACAAGACAATTTATAATAAACTGTAGCTTGTAGAGACTTGAAAAATAAATTAGATTATTTGCTTTCAAGCACTTATATTAATGCCTACCAGTTCTTAGGAAATTTACTAAGTTGGGCTATATTTATGCTCCTTTTCCAACTTAAAAACTCAATTCTTAGTATGAATATAAGGTTCTTTCCTGCTTAATAGCCATTTATGCCTCTAAGTATGAAAGAAAGTACATAAGCGGGGAAAGAGTGTAAAAGTGAGCTTGCATATGGGGTTTCCTTTGTGTTTGTAACAAGATCTTCCACTCAACTTGAATATGGCAGTTCTTGAGGCATAAGATTTAATCTAACAAATAATTATCTTTCTCATTCAGAGTACAAAGAGAATTCTAATTAATGTGCTAATAGTTACTCCCCATTTACAGGGCATTATCCTAGGTCTTGAACTGTAACAAATGTACATGAAAATTAATGTTCACAGAGCAGAGTGAGAATCCATTTCATGTCTAGGACTCTGCCAATGAGACATTTCTATCAGAGAGATTAGTGCGCTCTCATAAAAATGGAATCTTCTTGAGGTCTGAGCCCAAGATGAGCTGTTTTCTATGAAATAATTTACTGTTTTCTAGAATACAAACATTTCTCAGGGGCCATCTCTGTTTCCTCTTGGAATTAACCAATCATGAAGTTCCCTTCATTAAGTACCCTGGAGGTCAACCAACTCAATGCTGTGTTTGAGTTCTCAATGGATGGTTATTTCACCACTAATTGTATTTGTCCAGAGTTATAGTGCTCGTTGGCTCACAAAGCTCACTTTTAACAGTTGAGCCATTAGTTTGTTTTATTTTATTTTCTGAAACATTGGTTTTCATTCTAACTTTTGAATGGTCTTTGAAGAATTATAGATTTTTTCCCTAGAGTAACACTTCAACTTCAAATAGAAATCAATAATCATTCCTTTCGCATATTACCAAATGGCACATCCCTTATATTTCAAATATTTTATATAATCTACTTATAATGAGAGTGTATATCATAAGGCTTCTGCTTCTACCAATAGTGGATTAGGTAATTCTAAACAAATTTTCTACTAGAAACACTGAATATTTTAGGAGAAAAAAATAAGACATGTTGCAGAACACATCTAGTTGATAACAACAGGGCTAGAACAGAGACTGAGGACCTGCATGGTCAGAAAAGTACTTGGACAGCTTTTATTTCTCTAAGGACACTTTTCTAGGTATAAGAGATGGGCACACTTCCAGTAACTTCAAAGTTATAGGGAGACAGTCTTATGTCTGCAACCTACCAAAGAGAAAGACTGATCAGAAGGGCTTGGCATTAAACATCATAGTGTTCTGGAAATAAACAGTCATAGGTCAGTATGCAGCCCACTTCCCATCATCTGGGTTACCTAGAATCTAAAGACTTGAATTTGTACTATAAAGACATCCTGCTAGTGCCCCAAACATCTTATTGAAACAAATGAAAATTATTTCCTGTCTCAAAATATAATCATCTTAGAACATAATTTATTTGTACAAAAATCTTTAAATATAGCTACCAATGATTAATCATAAATAAATACATATTTAGGGTGACAAGACAATAGGTTAAGAAATAGATGAAAAAAAAACCATAATAGAAGCAAAGAGATCAAAGATACTGGAATTATCAGACATAGACTGTAAAACCAGTACCAGGACTCCATACTAATAGATGAAAGCAAAATTTAAAATTAGGGACCTGAGTACTACAAAAGAAGACATTTTAAGAGAAAATAAAATTAATTTTAAGCTGTAAAGTTCTGAAAATGGAGAACATTAGTATAACTATATCCTTTATTCAAGAAGGTAGAGAAAAACATAAACACATTAAAGAAAGATACAAAAGAATAGAGTCATGTAGAACTTCTAAAGATGAAACATCTTTCTTTGACCCTTTGATTTCCACACTCAGGTATCGTATCTGCTGGAGGACATAGTACCACAATGAGGTACCCAACTTAATGCTTGGGCTACAACTTAGTGGATGTGGCCTTTTAGATGTTTTCAGCTCTGGGAACCTTGCTGCTACAGGTGGTAGGTGATGTAAGCCATGGGGTGAATAATGGAGGTCCCAAAGTGATCCTTCTACATACTCTCTTCTATAAAATGGGTTCTCTGATTTGATACTATTTAGGTCTGGGTATCAAATGTCTTCAAAACTCATGTGTGGATATTGTGGTTTTCAACTGGTGACACTATTGAGAAATGGCTGGATCATGAGGGCCTTGACCTTACTGATAAATGAATCCATAGATTAGTTCATACTGAATAGGTTGCTAGGAGGTGGGGCCTAGTCGGAGGAGGTAGCACAGGAGGCTTTGGAAGGATATATCTTGTCCCTAGTCCTTTCGGTCTGTTTCTCTCTTTGGTTCCTAGCTGCCATGAGGTGAGCAGCTTTCTTCTCTCATGCCTTTTGAGATGAAGAGCCAAAATAAATCTTTTCTACTTTTAAATTATGCTTAGGTACTGTGGCACAGCAATGAAAAGTGACTAGCACGCTGCTAGGTTCTGTGCATCCTTTGAAGGAGTATCAGGCATCTGTAAACTCCTGGATGGTGGTACAGCTGACGACATTGTATGTAGGAAAGGAAAATAGCTGCAATACTTTTCTGGAACCATGGGTCTTTTTAAGACAGAAGAGGCCCCGTGGCTTTTGCCATATTGGATCATCAGCCTTGGTTTCTGTTAGCAGCTGACTCTGTACTGGGAACTGGGAATCCAAGCTGTTGGCTGCACAGCTCTCCACCATCTCTGCTGTCAGGACTGATAGTTTCATGCTACAGTAACATCCACTTAGCAATCAACAACTAATTTTTCCAGTCTCATTATGCCTGGCTTTAATCCCGTATTGGTCTGGCATTCAGGAAAACAGACGGAGTTAGAACTTCCAGGGATATCATGGAGAAGCTCTCTAGTATTTCCTGTGGAAGAGAAATACTAACACTCAGTAGGTAGGGAAGAGGAGGCATTCTGCATATCAGTGTCCTCATATATTTATGTTTCAGGTTTTCTTGATTGAGACAAACTTTGGTGACACAGATCCACTTAACTGAGAATTGAAGTGATGACTTTCATGTCTGTTCTCTTACTGATGAAGAAAATCTTCATGGGCTACAAAGAAGATCTGTTAGAGATCCGTGTTTGGCACTGGTCCTTGGTTTCTCACTGTGCCTTTACAATGGGTAGTACAACATTGAAGTGACCAACCCACTCTGACGTTTTAGGCATTGTCCACCACAGTGCCCACTATCTCTCTGTCTCTCACTGTAGGTTCTAATTGCTTGGCACACCTTGTCTGGGAAACGCCTTGGCTCCTCTATTGGGGTGTATTTATTTTAGTCACTGTCAATGGGACATTGAGCTGTTTGGTGAGCTTCCTGTGTCAGTGCTTTCTCACTGACTTAGCTGGATTAGGCAAATTCTGGGTTCAAGGGCTCCTTCTGTCTCTTTCTCACCAACATTTGGATTAGAGGCACAGGTGTTGCTGTGCTTGGCTTTGTGAGCTGGTATCTGAGCCCAAGTCCTCACACTCGAATGGCAAACCCTTTAGGACTAAGCAATCTCCCAAGTCCCATGCCCCTTCCTCATGTCTACCACATTACATATACTAATGCATGCTCAGCATGACATTATGATATTGTTTTTTTTTTCTCTTGGCCAACTGACAGAGAAGCAGTTAGTTACACAAAGCATAAGCTGTGACATTGTAGATCCACCTTAATTGAGAATTTCAATGATGATTTTTCTTAGAGCTTTGATATGAGTTTTTCTTTTTAAGCAATGTGTTTTTGATAATTGAGAGAAAAAAGGAAAAATGAGAGTGGGACTGAACACTCATCATTTCAATTTCTGTATGTGGGAGTCTTCCCAATACTATAGTAAGCTTAGAGAGCTGTCATAGTGTGTAATCAAAGCACAATAAATCCCATTCACAGGCCAGACCATGGAAGAGGCCAGTAGATAAATTTTGAGAAAAAGGAGACAGAATTGGGGAAAAAATCTTCAAACCTTGAGTACTTTTAGGAGATAAATGTTCCTTGTCAAAAGAAACAGTTAACTTTATAAAATCATACCATAATACAATATTCCTTATGGATGGGAGAGTCATGAGGAGAAGAGTAATTACATTTTCCCTAGAGTATATTTATATGTATAATTTAATGTGAGAAGACAAGACTGGATATTTTTGAATTCTATTAAAAATTTTAGAATATCCGAAATTATGCTGTCTGATGTAGCTATATGTTATGACATTTCACATTGGAGTTTTAACTAGTCTTTCCTTGACTTCCATAGTACAGCTCATCTCAAGGGTTAGAGTCTTTTAAAGTTAACTTTTAGAAACCAATTCCTAACTGATACTTATTAGTTTCCTGTTAAAATCTGATCTGTGTGGTGGGGTTAATTTGACAAACAAATATTTCTATGTTGATTTTTATAAATGCATTGACATTTTATATTTGAAGTTGAATACCGTGAGAAACGAAGAAATAATTTAGAAGTTCACAAGCAGTAGACTGGCTCACACACACAGTGCTTCTGGACTTCTACAATATTCTCATACTTCAGTGAGAAGAGTATTTTTCTTATAGTGTCTAATATAGTGCTTTCCTCTTATGTCGAAAGCATGTTAGGCCAGTTTTAAGAATTAAACCCACGAGGAGAGTTTAGTGTGCTTCAATTGCTCATGTTACCTAGGACAATGACTATGTAGATAGAGTCAGTGAAGGATATCCCTAATAGAGCCAAAATGATGATAAAAATAGCTATGGTTGATGCCAACACATTATCATAATATGTTTGCCCTGCTTGTGAGCTAAATCTTGAGTGGGTAAGGTCCATGTTGTATGCTTAGTTCATTCAACTTCTAGTTGATTCAGAATTGCTTTTAATGTGAACTATAAATCTTGGGTATTTTTAGAAGCATTTCTGTTTGTACAGTCCAAACACATCTACTCAACCTACATAGAAGCAGTAGAAAGTTCGTGCTTCTTCCCCAGGCTTTCCCTTATATCTAGTGTCTCCTCAAAGTATATTCCCTTGACACATAGGTGACTGGAAAAAATAACATGCCTTTCTCAGTGACATATATATTAGGCACACTTTTGATTTGTGGCATAGCCTGTGTATCACCTTAAAAAAGGAGCAGCGATATGGATTGACATCACATGGGCCCTCTTCATTAATTGGCATTTGTTGTTAAAAAGCAACATGAATCAATTTCCACATAAAAATGCTCTGTATGTATATCAGGTCCCTCTTGAGTGATCTGTGGTATTTTTTATTTAATCTGCTATAACAACAGAGTTAATGTGTTTAATTTTGTAGAAACATAAACACACTCTAAAAGGTGAGAGGAAATCATTGTGCTGAGCTAGACAAGCCAGAGAGACAGCCGTGAATGTATCCAAGCAGTAGCAAGATTGGGGGTGGGATTAGTACATGATGCTCAGGAGGCAGGCTTTGCTTCCTCCAGCGTGGAGACTCGTTGCTAAGCAATACCCACACTACGGCCTTGTAAGATATGAAAACATAATTCAGTTATGGAAACAATAAAAACCCTTATGTTTTCAAAGGAGGTTGCAATAATACGTAATTTTAGAGCAAAACCACTCTAAAGCTCACACAGAGGCTGCAGAGCAGCAGCAAATTATTCAGATTTATGAAGGGGTTGTGTGAGATTATCAAGAACCTGATGTAAAATCAGGTTAAGTCTCACCGCCATCCATCACTCCCCTAGAACAGGATAATAACCATCAGCTCAATAACATTACAAGAACCCATACAGACACAAGAGATTTATTTCACCAATATAACACCATTAGATCAAAACTGGATTTAAAGTTCATACTTTGTAGGTGGGATATTTCATTCATATAAAATTGTTGCTAAACTTAAGCAGGCATTTTCCACTCAAAAAGGAAAACATGAAAGATGTCAAATACACCCAATAACTAAACTTTGTATACACAAATATATTTCTTTTAAGCAAAAATATTTTCTCATATGATTTGAAATTATTAATCATTTGAGTTAATCTTCTTAAGGCATGTTTAGTTTGAATAATAAGTAATTTGGAGGCTAACCTGTGGGTCTCTATTAATACATTTATCATGTGAGTGATAGTGAGGGATGGTTAGTTTACAAGGAGAGGGTAGTTCTGAAAGAGAGTACATTGGTTTATATTTTCATAAAGTGTCTAGATTAGTTGTGTTCATCATGGATGTGGCAGACAGTAGACACATGAGGGCTGGGGAGATGGAGCAGGGGTTAAAGGTGCTTGATTGCAAAGCCTACCAGAACAGGTTCAACTGCCAAATATCCATATAAAGTTAATGCAAAGAGGCACACATGCATCTGTGATCCCAATGCACCCAGGGCAGTGGGAGGCAGGGCCAGGAACATCAGAAGGTCCTTAACTAAGGTGTCTGACACACATTTGCAGTCTGACAGCTCCTTTTCATTGTCCAGAGACCCTGTCTAAGAAGGTGACACACAGATACCTTGAAGGTGTCCTCTCACCTCCACAAGCCGATCCTGTACACATATAAAATACATCAATAAATAAATTCACGCCAAAAAATAAACATTCGAGTTTCATAGAGTGGTGAATTTTTTGCATGGAATGTTCCATTTATAAATTTATATGTGCTTTGCATGTTGCCTGTATCTTCATCTGAACAGGAAACCCAGGACTTTGTTAGGACTATTAAGTATAGTGGCTACCCTGGATACCAGGGAATTACTGTCTGACTATTCTAGAAATGTTTGATGTGTGCCTTGCCTTTATCAGGATAATAATTTAACAAAGTAACAAGTGTGCTTTTATACTTTATCTGTAGTGCATTTGTCACTGAAGTCCAAAGACAAGGAATGTTTCCATTTATCTAAGGAGGACAGGGTTGTCAGGATAAGAAACTTCTAGCACTATAATAACTGTAATGTTTATTTTAAAAAAAAATATTCATGAAGAGCAGTAAGTCATCCAGCACCGCACCTGTCACCTAGTCCTAGTAGAGACCTCTGAGCTGAAAAAGTGAGAATTGGAAGAACAGTGGGTGTTCACACTAAAGTTGTCCCTCGCACATATGGGGGTCAGTTCTGTTGATAAGAGATGCATTTAAAAGCATCCCTCAGCTAGAGATATGTGTTGGAAACCTGTCTCACCAGGCTCACTGGACCTCTAGTATAAAGCAGCCTTACCCATATCTTTCATCTTGGCTCAAGAACAATCCAATGTTTGCAATATTTTTTTAAGAATGTGGCTGTTTGGGTATATACGAGTCTCCTATGTGGAGAAGACATGGATATGCAGGGAAATGTTTCCTATTCTCAAGGAAATGGCTTGTAGGTAGGAATGTGAAGTAACAGCTCTGAGAAATCAAGGAGAGGGATCAGAGGAATATACTTTATCTCATGACCATGGGCCATAGTAAGACTTGGGGTAGCTTATAAAGTGGAAGCTATGGACTGCAATCCGTCAGTATGTCTGTGCCTCTTTGAGGAGACAGTGTGCAGACAGAGCCCTGGCAAGTATAACAGAGCTGGTAGCTCTAGGGCTGGGGAAGGCAGGCTACTCCTCACAGGGCAGCTATGGCTTATAGCATATAGACACAAAAGAGGCCTCTTCTTCTCTCTGTTTTACTAGGCCAATTAGCTCTTTCTCCATTACAGAATCTTTAATGAACATCTTGAGAACATTGTTTAACTTCTTAGCCCAGCCATTTTAAACTTTAACTTTATATTCTATTTAAAGGTTTCTTCGTCACCCACCCCATCACTTTTCCTCAGCTTCTCTCAAGGGAGAGGGATGTGATCTGCCTCACCACTCCTCAGACTGCAGGGCTGTAGGACAGAGGAAAGCAGGCCCAGGATGGCTACCGGATATGATGTCACCCCCCCACTTCCATTCCCTTAATCTTCTCCATTCTTTCCCTCATCCCTTCATTCCATCTCAGTTCCTGCTTTCCCTTTTCCCATTCTCTCTGCATCTATTATTAGCCTTCTCTCTCTTGCACTTCTTTCTCTCCTTGCCTTGCGTCTCTTCCTCCATCCTTCCTTTCTCGTAATAACATTTTTAATGTTACCTATGACAAAGGTGACCCTATGTCCCAGCTTGCTAGGCTAGCCCGAGTTGTACCTCCTGTCCTAATTAATAATTCCTAATACCTATTATTATCTAATATATAGGATTAGATGATTAACTACCCATCCATAATGAAGTATAACACCTATAAAGAAAAGTAAATGGAACATAAATGCAGGTCTCTGTTGATTATTTCAAGATAACATTTGTATAGGAATCCCAGATGCAGAAGTAGAATTCTGCCAATACTCAGAAAAACTCATCTTTGGCAAAATGCTAACAAAGATAACCACAAGCCTTCTTCCTTGTGCTATTTATTTTCATGATAGCATACAATGCCAATGGACTATCATACCATTTTTAGTGTATTTTACTGTTGAGGGCTATTGAATAGCTTCTAGTTTGAAGCTTGTATGAATAATGCTGAAATACACATTTGTATATCTACATGTATGAATGTGTTGGTGTGCATATTTACTTTTTGATGAACACCTGAGAGAAATTGTTCAAACACGTTACAGACATGCTTAGTAGCTAGCACCACTGTGTCTAAAGTGGCTATTGGAAGGTAGAAATAAATGTGATAATTTTTAGATTTAATAAAGTGGCTGATTTTTAAAATGCATAGTTTTTAATTAGGGTCTTAACATAATCTTTGTGCTTTTTGGTTTAAAAGTGAGACAACTGAGATAAAGTTATTGTATAATATGGAAGATCATATTGTATATTGTATAACATGGAAGAGCTAGTGTGTGTGTATGGGGGTACATCTACTCTGCGGTACTATGCTTATATGTGCTGGGCCTTTTTACCTCTCTTCCATGGGAATGACTGCCTATTGTCAACCGCCATGCATCCTCTCTATGATCCCAATCAGATAATCTGACCAAACCCAATTCAATCCAAAAAGCTAGAGTCTATTTTTAGTTTCTCATTCCATGAAGTGTGTAGGATTATCGATGCAAGTGGAAGTTTTAAGTAAGGATTTGGGAAAGTATGACTCAACCAGGTAAGGGGCACATATATCTTTTGTCCTTTTTTTTCACTTCTTTCCTTTTTTCCCCAAAAGTTGCAGGTGATAGACTTTTCACAGACATTTTAGATCATGAGGAATCATTTAAGTCCCTTCTTCCTTCCATAAACTGTGCCTGGTTTGGAGGTTCATCCCAGTAGCCTGCATGGTCTACAACATCAACAGTGAATCATTTTATGTCCTAGTTCAGAGTTGTGGCAGTTTGAATGTATATCCCCTATAGACTCAAGTGTTTTATTAAAGCTTGTCTGCAGCTGCCTGGCTGGAGAAGGTGCCACTGAGGGTGGATCCAGCCCTAAGGTGAGTTTGGAGACAGGTCTGATTTACAGCTCAAAGGTATGCAGAGGAGTCTGAGCTCTGGAGGGTTCCCTGCTTGCTTCATGGATTTATGAAAGGGATCCAGTTTCTTCCACCATCTATGGAACTTCCCCTGGCTTTTTAAGCTTGAAATAAATTCCTTCCTCCCTTAAACCACATCTGGCTTGGATGTTCACCCCAGCAATGTGGAGCTGTCTACTACACAAGTCTTCCAAGGTTGTACTTAGTATGCCTTCTGGGAATCCTGGACATATTCTGGGTCAGGCTGATGTGAAATGTAAACCCCAGCATCCTTTCATCCATCTGTTAGGCAAAAGTACTTGCAACTGGGACCCCAGGAGCATCCACGACTTCCCTAACACCAGCTATCATTGATTTATCTTCTGGTAAAACAGCGAAATGTCATTTCCAAGAACTTTCAAAATATATACATAATACATGCTACAGAAATATCAAATCCAGGGATATTAAATGCCACATGAATCTCTATGAATGCTAAAGCAAAGACACCATTAAAAGGTGGTCAGCATTTTCAAGTTGCCCTAATGAGATGGATTTTTTTCAAGAAAATTTTTTGAGGAAATATACAGCTTTGTGTTCTATTTCTTGTTCCTGTTAAACTTTCCAATAAAGTGGTTTCAACAATTAAAAAAACCTTTTATGGACAGGAAATTTTGGATAATACTATAAACATGCTTCTATTGGGTATCACAAGTCCTATATCACCAATTAAAACTCTTGGCCATGTGTAATGGGAAGGCCCATGGACTGGCTCTAAGGGGGGTCAGGTGACCGGTACAAATTAATGAACAGCATTCTGGTTTGGCTGCTCTTCTAGCACAAGAAGACACATGACAGGTTGCAGCTTCAAGACCTGTCTCAGAAATATCTAGTTGGTAGTTGTAAATGCTATTTTAACTAAAAGCAAACAGGTTTGATCCTCCCACCAAAAAAATCCTCACGGAGGCATGTTATAGTCATAGCATTAAAAGTCAAAGACAAAGGGTCTTGGGAGATTACTCAGCCAGTCAAGTTCTTGCTTTGCAAGCATGAGAACCCAGGATTTGATTCCTATTTCCTAAGTAAAAGGTTGAGTGTGGTCCTGAGGTTCTGCAGCCAGAATTGAGGCTGCAGAGACGGAAAGAGCACTGAGGCTCATGGGCTAGCCAGTGTATCCTAATTGATAACTCCAGGCCAATGAAAGACTTGGTCCCAAAGGAGACACATGACATTCCTAAGGATGAAATTAAGTTTACCCTCTAGTCTCCCATGTACATTGCATATGCAAAGCAGAAGGACCCGAGGTTGATTCCTCAGTACACATGTAAAGCCAGTTGCACAAGGTGAAGCATGCATTTGGAGTTCTTTTGCAGTGGCTGGAGGTCCTGGCATGCCCATTCTCTCTCTCTCTCTCTTCTCTCTCTTCTCTCTCTTCTCTCTCTCCTCTTTCTTTCTCTCTCTCTCTCCACCTGCATCTTTCTCGCTCACCCTTTCTCTCAAATAAATAAAATATTGATTAAAAAGATAGACAACAAAAAGAAACAAAAGATGGATAAAATAATCTGAAAAATTGGGCAACTTGGCAAATGAGTCTTTACACATCAATAATCTTGAAAGCAAATGGAATAAATTCAATGAAATTATATAGAAGAGATGAATAAATTCTTTTTTCCTATTCATAGGCTTTATTTTTAGAGAAGTTTAATGTTGAAGAAAAGTTGAGTAGAAACCAAATCATATACTAGTTCAAAGAAGTGCATTTCAGCTTAAAGGAATCTCAAGGATGTAAGTAATGGGAAAGAATGTCTTTTATGTAAATGGAAGCCAAGAGAGCATGGGATAGATATAGAAGCTCCTTGCCATTGAATTATGCCCCATGAGCCCATTATAAGTTGAAAATATCATATGGTGAAAGTACATTTTGTAGTACACATCCAAAGTTGGGTTTGTTATAAAGAAAGTTCTATAGAGTTGAAGCCAATGGTACCAGCACTGACCCAGCTCTGGTGGGGACCTCATGGCAGATAGTAGCAGTACAGGCAAGGGGGAGAGGTCACTTAGCAAAACTGAATAAGAATTGCAAGAAGAGGTCCATCTTGTCCTGTGGAAAATACCAGTGTACCACAAGAAGTACCTTAACTCTTCTGGAGGGAGTAATCCCACTGACCTCCAACTGGTTGTCACTCTTAAAGACCCCATCACCTGTTCACACCACCATCCTGGAGGTCAGGTTCTCAACACATAAATTTTTTACAATAAATAATACCCAAACTATAGCACATTTACTACATGTAACCTCTCAAACATCACAGCTTAGCATCATGGATCTGATTGTCCATATTTCTGCAAGAACTAGAAAGTTTTATTTGGTTTAAATAAACTTCCTATCTTTTTTTCTCAGGTTTCCATTATATAAACATTTGCTTGTATAACGCTGCCTCAAATTCTATAGGGTTTCTTTCCTCTCATTCTTTCCCATGGTTTCCTTTGAATGGGCTATTTTAAATGATTTATCTTAAAGTTCATATGTATTGGTATGATATAGTCTGATGTTGAAGTTATTGATTGTATTTTTAATTTTTATTCATTGGTTTTCCCAGTTCTAAAATTTCTGCTTAGGTCTTTTGTTTAAATTGAATTTTTAAATCAAATTTCTCATTCAGATTATGAATTTCTTTACTGATTAGATTAAATTATCTGTATATTTTCTCTTTTATCTCACTGATCATTGGTTTTAATTCAGTTCCAGATAATTTATAAATTCCCATGTCTTTGAGGTGAGCTACTAGAGGATTACCATGTTCTTTTGTGATGTTACTACAGTGATCTCTTTTTCCTAGTTCACTGCCCCTCTACTGGAACAGTCAGACTGTTTTAATTTAACAAAGTGGCTTTTGTGTACTAAGACTTTCACCTGAAGCTTGATCCTAGGATGATGCACAGGTAAAGGGTGTTGCTGGGTGAGCACAGCAGTGTGGATAGTCTCTGAAGTTATCTATGTGACAGCATTTACTTCTAGGCTGTGGGAGTTTTTGAAATTGGTTGTTGGCAAGTAGGTTGCTGTGATTCTTCATGACAAGGTAGTCAGAAGTCCTGATATTCTTGTTTTTCCCTTTGCTGAGGTCATTTCTTTTACTGTAGGGGCTGCTGTGGGGCATAGGCAACAAGCTATGTGTCCAAGACCACAGGTAAAGAGAAGCCACAGAGCTACTCTCCCGGATTCAGTATCTTGAGCTATTATTGTACCTGTGGCAATGATGTGGGTGTACATTCTGAGGCTGGAGGAGATTTAGCTCTCTTGCCAGACCTGAGGGTTATGCCTCTGGGACACTGTCTCATAACTTAGGTCCAGAGGAAAGAGATGTAGCTGTGACTCTACTTCTGTACACTAGTCCAGCATAGCTCCAGGGCACAAGGGCTGTTTCAAAGGATCATGCTGTAGACAGTAGGCATTGTTACAGTCTGAGTGCCTGAGACAACAGGCCACAGTGATAATCCAAGGATCAGAAGAGCAGGCACCATGCCATGGTGAATTTGGGATCTGGATTCTGTGGAGTCAAGGACCCCAGAATGACAGGGTACAGCTATCTATAGGTTGGTTGTGCTTTGCAAGGAGATGGATTGGAACAATGAAAGAGTGGTATCAGCTATTTCTTATTGCTTGGACAAAATACCTGACCAGAAGCAGCTCACAGAAAGGGTTTATTTTCAGCATGCAATTTTGAGGGGAAGAGTCCATTATGGTGAGGAAGGCATAGCAGGTCTGAGCAGGAAGTCTGTGTCACAACTTCACATCATCATGCAGGGAGTGGAGACATCCCATTGGGATGAATTGTAACACCTTAGGGCCCACCTGCAGGGGCTGTTTTCAATTTATTTGTAATCATAGAGAAAGAAATACAGAGAGAAGAGAGACAGAGAGAGAATGGGTGTTCCAGGGCCTTCAGCCACTGCAAACAAACTCCAGATGCATGCATCACTTTGTGCATCTGGCTTTATATGGGTATTGGGGAATTGAACCCAGGTCCTTAAGCTTTGAAGGCAAGCTCCTTAACCACAAAGCCATCTCTCCAGCCCAAAATTCTACATCTTAAAGGATCCATAACCTTTCCAAATAGTGCCACCAAGTAGGGATTAAGCAGTCAAGCACATGAGTCTATGGGGGACATTGTATACTCAACCACATGTGGACTACCTAGGGAAGTAGAACACCCTGCTAACTTGGTCTCTGGGTGAGCTCAGGAGGGGTGCTGATTGAAATCCACAGAGGTAGGAAGCTGTGCTTATTTAATTCATAAAGTGGCATCACACAGCCACGCTGAAGCTCTGTTTCCCAGGAGACAGGTTGCCACACTAACTTGGGCACCAGCATGCATGTGACTAGTTTAAATGGAAAAAGCTTCAATTACAAAGGAGATGGCAACAGGGGTTTCAAACACTGAGTGATACAGTAAGTAATTCCACTGTTCTGGATGCAGCCTTTCTGCTGAGTCTTCTATAGTGTGGTACCAGGGTTCCTCATGGACTATGCTGCCAAGGGCATGGCTTCTCTGGGGCAAAACTCCATTTCCATGAAGCAAAGAACCAGGTTGTTTCAGATGCTGGAGTGCACAGTTGCTCCAGGTGGCTCCTCTGCATGGTGCCTGGCCCTTAAGGGGAAGAGCACCCCAAGGTCTTGGATGCCAAGGGCACTGTTTCTTTACTGGGATGTTGTTCTAAATACCAGGGGTTGATGCAGCTGCCCAAGGAGTATGTGCGCCTCTTTTCCACTGGGCCTAGGCTCCAAGCAGCCAAAGGCAAATGTAGCTGTGGCAGCTGGAGTGAGAAAATGAAGCGCCTCTAAGACAGCTTGTAAGAAGCTGTGGGAACTTGGCTGGGGAATTCTACACTACTGAATATGAGTATGAAATACATAGCGCCTATCCGTCCTCTAGCAGGGACTTGGGTTTTAAGATGGCACAGTCCAGTAGCTGTTCACTGAGGGACAGAGGACAGCATGGGCTTCTCTCTTGGAGAAGTGTGACCTTCAATAATTGCTTCAGCTGTTTTCCAGGCGTACGAGGTTTGGCAGATTGAATTATTGAAGAATAGAGGTGTCCATGTGATATTGTGATATTGTGATATTGACCACTTGGGCCTCCTGCTTACCTTACTCCACAGGGGAAGTATTCCTGGTTCTGGGCTAATCCCAGAAGATGGTCCTTAGGGTTTCCATCATTGCCTTTGGGTACTACAGTATCAATTATTGTGCCATTATGCTCGAGTATAGTCTATTCATTCCATGGGCATTGTTTTTTTGGGGGAGACAAGCTTCAGGCACTTTTTATCTGCCATCTTGTTGAGATCCCTCTTTGGTACATTTAATAATGGACAAGTTTCTTTACTTTTTCTGGTACATCATCTCTTAAATCCTGATTATTAGCACGTTGAAACATTGCACTGAGCCTTGCATTTTTTTTCTCTAGCTCTTCACTTCTTATTTCTGTTCCCATGACTGAAAAGATTCCTGAATTTTTATTCTATATCTTTTTTATCAATCATTATATTAATTTCTAAGTGCTCTTATATTTTCTACCAATATTTAATTTTAAAGGTTCCTATTCTGATTCCATCATCATTAATTTTCAGTGCCTCAAAATATTTTATTCTGTTTATTGTCCTTCCTTTCATCTCTAAATCTTTTTGGTGGATATGTTTGTTTTTGTCTTTATCCCTCACATTAAAGTCTTTTCTCAGACACCAAGTGAGTTGATCACATAGCATACACTTAAAAGCTGATGGGGAGCTCCATGTGCTTGTGAAGCTCATGCTCATTTGTGCCTTCTTCTATGCCGACAGAAACACTAATTGGCGATCTCCAGGCTGTTTCTCTTGCTTTGACTGACATCCCCAAATGTGAATCATCACATATTCACAGAGCAAGATATCCCTGCCCTCCGTCTCTCCAAAGGAATGAGTGACTTAACTGAGAATATGAATTTCAGTTCATTCCTGGTTTGGTACAGTAACCACCAGCTGTGCCTTCTGTCCCTGAGTCCAAAGTCTCTGATTCAACAAAGAAATTAAATTTTCAACCATCTTCCAAGAAACAGGATCAGTTACCCAGCTGTGCATGCACAGTGAGAGGATCTGGTTCTTACTCTGTATATCTCAGACATACAAGTAGTTCTCCTGTGTTCAGCTCCCTATTGAGCACCAAATTCCAGATACTCAGTATCTCTAACTCTTCTAAGAGAGAAAGAGAGCGAGCACCAGGGTCACCACCTTATGGATCTGGCTTATGTGGGTCCTGGGGAATTGAACCCAGGGCCTTAGGCACTGGAGGCAAGTGCCTTAATCGCTGTGCCATCTCTCCAGCCCTATACTCTTTTTTGAAGGGAAGGATTGAGGTAGGATCTCACTCTAGCCCAGGATGGCCTGGAATTCACTATGTGGTCTCAGCCTGGCCTTGAACTCAGTGATACTTATACTTTGGCTTCCCAAGTATAGGCTATACTCTTATATTCCCTCTCCCACTCCCCAATTCCACTGAGGGCCCTCCTCAGTGGGTGTATGGGTCTTCACTATGGGGTCTTAAATGCATCAGTCTCTGTGAGGGTGGGGCTATGCCTCAGAATACTCCTTCACATTCTGGTGCTCTTATAATCATTCTGCCTCCTTCTATGATGTTCCCTGAGCCTTGGCAGGTGTGCTATAGGTCTACCTTAGTGTTGGGCTTTCTGGAGCCTCTGGATTTCTGCTTTGATGAGATTTGAGTGTCCTCAGTGTCTATCACCATCTCCTGGGAGCTAGCTGTCAGGCTAGCCATGAGAGCAGCCCTCGTGTTTTAATTACCTTTTCCTCTGTTATATCTCTGAGGCCCTGGCAGATATGATAGAGGTTGCTCACCAAACATTAAGCAGTTAGCATATTTTTTGTCATATTGATGGGTGTTAGTTCTCCCAGTCTTTGCTGCCACCTTATTACAGTTTTATCAACAGGAACTGGGCTTTATCTTTTATTCTGTCCCATCATACTTAACCTATGATAGTTAACGTCAATGACAATACACCATCACAAGATGGACCCTGCTCTCGTCTGGCTATTTATTCTGCACAACATGGAGGGTAATGGCAGCAAAGACCTCTCCCTTTCTTCTCCCTCTCATCCCCCCACAGTTAAATCATCTCCCTTTGAATGAGGTTTTCCCAGTAATCTTACCTAATAATATTTGCTTAATTCTCTCAGTCATACCTTCCTACAACCAAGTCTTCAAATCCTCTCTTCCTGCAAATTAAAATCTATGTGTGTGCTATGTTTTTAAGCTGAACACATTACTGCCTTCATAGATGTGTCACACAGAAGAAAAGAAGATGGATAGAGGGTGTGTGACTAGCAGATTTGGCCACCCAAGCCTCACTATTTAGTTATATATTTGTGTGGTCCCTTCATGTCTATTACCCTTTCAAAGAATACAACTCACAGAAAGGCAAGGGTCATATCTTCTTTTGAAATAAGTCTCTTTTATAGAACCTAACTCACAGGGAACTCATAATAAGTATTGATTTAATAAATAAGTAGATTTGGTTATTGATGGTATAAGGTTGAATTGTCCTTATCATGAATTTTTATTATATGTTCATATAAAACTACCTGCTGAATGCTTTCCAAGCTGGACAACATAACCTCTATGGGATTTAATCAATGAAGATACAATTTTCCTTTTAATATAGCTCCCGAGAAGAAATTTACATAAAGGTATTTCATAGCTCAACTGATAGGCACTTAAAAATCTCTAGACTTTGTAAAGTATTTGACTCATTGTCAACTGCTTTGGCTTTCAAAGTCCATCTTATTAATATTCATACTGGATTTCAACAAAAGGCATTTTGCCAATTTTAGAATTTGCAATAACTCATGAGCTAAAAATATTTTTTAATCAAGCACTGAACTTTGTAGTCCCAGATCATTTGCCCTTGGTAAAAATGCAGCTTCTAACAGAGCAGCTTGTATAGCTGATTATGGCTCCTATGAAAGCTATGAGTTCCCAGGACAGAAGACGAGTCCAAGAAAGAAAACATCCCAGTAGTTATCTCATGACCTCTCTGTCCAAGATTCAGATGTGCAATAATCAAGGTCCCTTCCTGCAACATGCAGATTTAAAAGCCAACTTGAAAAATAATGTAAGTCACTCATATTGTACAGCTTAACTAAATTTCTGGTCTGCTTGGAATGAATTGGGATAGATATGACATACTAATGAAGAGTTTCTTTTTCAAAGACAAAGACTCTTACTATGGACTGGCTAGATGGCTCAGTAGCTAAAGGTGCTTGTCTGTGAAACCTGATGGCCCTGGTTCGATTCTCCAGTACCCACATAAAGCCAGTTGTATAAAGTGGTGCATGGATCTGGAGTGCATTTACACCGTCAAGAGACCCTGGCAGCCTATTCTCTCTCTCTCTTCCCCCCCCCTCTTTCTCTCATTCTCCTTGCAAATAAATAAAAATTAAGGAACAAAAGATCTTAACACTTTATGCACAGTATTCTATCAGACAACAGCTCCCATGACCACTATGCCATTATTATTCTGAACTAAAGTGACTTATTTGCCTTACTTTATGAAACACTATACTAATAAAAGAAAGCCTACAAGTCACTACCTAAGTACTTATGAAGAGAAGCTGACAAGTGAAATGACCATATTCTTCAGTCAATATAAACCTGTTTACCTGACTGAATCGTTTTCATCCTGCTCATCTCAAAATCCCGGAGCTATCTTGGGTGATGTAATGAGTCCAACCATAAGGCATTCTGAAATAGGAATTTTGGCCCAAAAAAGGTGGAACAAAGCATAATGAGACAAAAATAATTTCCCATCTAGAGAAGCTCACTCAGCAAGTATCGCTTGTGTGCTTTTCTCTCTAAATACTGGGCATCATGAGATTCTGAGGCTGCAATGTTAGATGGAGATTTCCTAACTGAATAAGCAATGCAAATTGGCAGGACTTGGGGCTGAGGCCCCATGCTGGGAGCAGTAAACTCCACAGACATGCTGTGGACCAAAGCTCTTTGTTTCCTGTAGGGATTTCAAATATTGCCTAACTTCCTTTAATTTCTATTGACAAAAACAGCTATGCTTCATAACCTGTTTAAAGTCATAAAAGAGATCAATGCCATATTCTCCACAGGCACTTGGTTCAGTCTCACTGTACCCTGCATTTTTCCATAAAAAGGGCCATCTAAACTGTGCTTCTCTCTCAGCATGCTCTATTTTCTGAGGAGGTGGTTCAATGCTACCCTGTGGGCCAAAGGAAGCACCAGCATCTATCACTACATAATTGCCACAGAAGACTAGGACTCTACTGCCTTTTCCTTTTAGATGGACCCGTGGAGAGCAGGATATGGCTAGTGTTGAACAGCCCAGCATGACAACCCAGGTTAGCAGGTCTGAAGCTCTTCCAGGACTAGGGAATGTGATCAATTCTAACCCAAAACAAGAGGATACAATGATTTCTCTCTTTTTATAAGAATAGAAGAAGCTAAGTAAAATACTTTTTTAAAAATTTTGTGTGTGGCTGTGACCCACTGAGTTTACTTAGGCTCACCTACATGAGCATGGATGGGGTATTATGCACCAGAGCACATGGGTCCTCCTAATGGCTCTACCACTGTAGAAAATGTTTCTCACTCCTCAAGCCACCAGTAACTGCTAATAACTCCACAAGGAGGGATGGAGGTCTCGTGCCTTCCTCCGTGAAGAAATGCTAACTGGCCCTATGTTGTGTGGGTCCCGTGCTGGTTACAACAGATCCTGTGAGGTCCCAAGTGCAATGGTCATGTTATACCTGGAACATGCATTCTTTCTGCCCCCTCTTCAGCATTGTTCCATAAGCCTTGGATTGAGTAATGTTGGTGCTTCCTTTAGCATTGAGCACTCCATAGTAGTCACTTATTCTCAGCACTTCGATGAGTTTTGAGTCTTCTCAGTAGTCACCACCATTTGGAAAAAGGTTATCTAGCCAAAGAGGAAGCAGCATTAATCTATGGGTAGACACATAATTGTCTGGAGGGAAATTTTATAAACACACATGTCCATTTAGCCAAACAAGAGTAGTAGCTTTCCTCTTATGGGTTATGACTTCTCCAGTCATAGTCTTATTTTTTGTGATTGTCTTTTGAATCATTTTTTTTTCTATTTCACACCTTTATTTTTAAAAAGCAAAAAGTAAGATCAGGTAGAAAAAATAAAACTCCTTCTCTGTTTGGGATGAGATTGCTCTATTTTTTATTTTTATATTTTTTATTTATTAGAGAGAGAGAGAGAGAGAGAGAGAGAGAGGGAGGGAGGGAGGGAGGGAGGGAGGGAGGGAGGGAGAATGGGCACAGCATGAACTCCAGACACATAAGCCCTCTTGTGCATCTGGCTTTATATGGGCACTGGGTAATCAAACTCAGGTCCTTCTGCATTGCAGACAAATGCCTTAACCGCTAAGCCATCTCTTCATCCTGATATTGTTGTTTTTTAAATCAATATGTTTATTATGAATAAATATGCACACTTTATGATCAAATCTTGTGAATGTGTCCCCGTTTCCCTCCTGTCTCCTATCCATTGGGGTCCTTCCTCTGTATGCATACTGGATCTGTCCATCGGTTAAGGAGTTATGAATGCTACCAGAGGTAGTCAGCTTTTTTTTTCTTCCCTCTTTGTGCATTGTTGCTGAGGGGGACAATGTCTCTGGATATTCTCCTCAACCATGGCTCTTACAATCTTTCCGCCCCCACTTCTGCTCAGTTCCCTGAGTCATGGTGGGTGAGTATTAAGTCTGCTGTGTTGTTGAGATCTTAAGTATCTCTTGACCTTTGCCCTGGATTGTGTTGGGTATCCTTGGTGTCTGTCTCCATTGACCTTTCATGGGTTATCAGACTTGCTTTGGTGATTCGTCTCCTGTTTGTTTCGTTGCTTTCTCATAGGCTTCATTTGGGCCCTGTGTAGAAGGCCAGGGGTGCTGGCAGCTCACCTTGGCATCCATCCATAGTCCTGGCATCTTATTAGGTCTCCATTGCAACCCACAATTCATCCTCATGGCTCCATTGGGCTCTATGCAGGCAATTTAGTACACTTGCTTCACATTGCTGATGGCCATTTTTCAAAAACAAAACTGTGCTGCAAATCCAATGACCCTCTCTTCTTGCATTTGTTCTACTCCACAGAACCAGCTGGGCTACCAACTTGTAAATCCAGGGGGGAACAGAGCATTCAGGCCCCTTACTTCAAAGAGTCCGTATTCTTCCTGTTGTTCCAATGCAGACCAGATAGCCCAATCTCAATGGTTGTAATCTCTCAAACAATTGCAGGTGAACGGGCAGAAGTTTTGGCTCAAAGAGCTTTCTTTCTGTTCCATCTCCATCTGCTCACACCGGTTCATATTTACATAAAACAACCCTGCACAGTTTCCCAGGACACAGGCAGGCAAAATGCAGCAAGCTTCTCAAACAAACTGCTTCTGGCACAGTCCTGACAAAGTTCTTTCTCAGCCTCATAAACCAAACCTCACAGTCCATAGTTCTTACTTCATTCAGGTCTTTCCACTCTGACCAAAATGGTCCATCATGCTGTACTTATAGCACTGCAAGTCATCTCTTAGGACAAGGTTTCCAATCCTTCCACATTCTACCTGCAGATCACTTCCAAAAGACCCAAAGCCACAAGATCAGGGTTCTAGTAGCAACAGACCCCACATCTGGTACCAAATCTGTTGTGGTCAGCATTCTAGTTGCTGTGCAGAAAGAACCCAAGCAAAAGTGGCTTGTAGAGGAATGGGTTTATTTGGCTTATGGACTCAAGGGGAGACTCCATCCTGGCAGGGAAAACGATGGCATGAGCAGAGGGCTGGACATCACCTCTGCCACAGCACTGGAAACAGTGGCAGGAAGGTGTGCCAAACTCTGGCAAGGGGAAGCTGGCTTATAACCCCATAAGCCCGCTCTCAGTGACACAGTTCCAGTTAAGTTCTAATACCCAGACTGCCATCAGCTGAGGATCAATCATTCAGAACACATTCATTTGTTTGTGGGGAACACCTGGATCAAACCATGACAGGTTGTGATAGTTAGGTTTTGTTGTCAACTTTATCTTTTTAATTATCATGGGTAGGTCTCTGAGGATGTTTACAGGAAGGCAGCCTCTCAGTAGGGGGCAGGATGTAAATAAGCTCAAAGAAGCTAGAAGAAAACATACTGTGTGGGCAGTGCCCGAAGGAAATTCCAGAGACTCAGGAAGCCATTAAGTCTGGGGAAGGATTATAAGACCCCACCCTTAGGCTGTATAAAG
>PVHP010014461.1:0-39100 GCA_004024765.1 Zapus hudsonius | reverse complement strand
CCCCCCCAAACCCACTTCTTTGCTTCCTTTGCATCATAGTCTCAGGAAGTTGCCACCCCCTCTGCCTCTGGCTCTCCTTTCCCCGGCCCCATCATCCCACCTCAGGCATGGCCACTGGCACCCCACCAAAGCTTCCCCTGTGGGGCTCAGTCCTTCACCATCTCCTGGCATGTGCTGTTATTGGCTTGGTGCCTCCTTCACTGGTTGTCCAAACTCTGATGTCAGGGCATCCTGGGCTCTGCCCTGCTCTCTCTTCCCCACGCATGCTCACTCTTGGTGATCTCACCTTGTCTCTGTGCCAATATGCCCACGTGGATTCCTCCAGCCTGGGCCTGTCTCTCTATCCAACTGGATGTCCCGATTTAGCACACTTAACGTCTTGCAAACTTCCACTGGCCCTCTGAAAAGCCCTCCTTCAGTGGCCTGCCCAGCTTTGAAGAGGGCATGACCAAGGTGCGTGTCCTCAGCCAGAACCTTAAGGCACCCTTTGCTGCTCCCTGGAAGGCCCTGCAAACAATCAGTGTTATAAGCCGGTGAGCAGATGCCCTCATGATGCATAGAGTTTAGCACCCTATTCGGCTGCTACAGGTCCTGGCCACCAGTCTGTGAGATGTTCTAATGTTGGCCATGATCACCCATTAAAAATAGAACCTCCTCCCCGCCTGTGGTCGGCACTGCTTCTAAGCACACGATATGTAAAGGGAATCTGACAAAACTCCTTGAAAGTGGAGAAGCTGGTTAACCCTGTCTCATATCACCTGTGCTGAGTCACATGGGTGGCATGTCCCCTGCTGTCATGTGATTAGGGCACCTTACCTCTGTGGTCTTCTTTCAAAAATCCACGAACTTAGTTTCATCATGAGAAAAGCAATCCCAGATTGGGGGGGTCTGCTGTAAAATACCTGACATCTCAATACTGCAGCGATCTTCACAAACAAGGCACACCTGAGAGCCTGCTACAGTCCTGGGTAGCCAGCAAGAAGTGACAATGTAATTTGGGGTCCTAAGTGGGATATGGGACCAGGAAAGGCCATTGAGGGGGTGGGGAATATCTGAATGCACTGTGGAGTGTGGTGGATGGTAATGGATTGTCTATGTTGGATTCTGCGTTGTCACGCATGCTCTGTGGTAGACAAGATGTAGCAAAGAGGAGCCTGGGTCGTGGATATATGGTGTTGTAATTACCTTCTCATTCCTGGGACAAAGCACCCCACCAAAAGCAGCTGATATGAGCAAAGGGTTTATTCTGGCTTACAGTCTCAAGAGGAAGCTTCATGATGGCAGGGGACATCACTTCCTTGTCACAGCTGGTGGAAAACAGCAGCAGGAGAGTGAGCAGAACTCAAATGGTGGGGATGTGGATATAAAACCCCTAAACCTACCTCCAGCTGTAACAGGGGAGCTGGGGATTAGAACTTAGTAGCCAGCTAATTCCAATGCATCTCAGAATTTAAGGAGTATCTGAATTCTTGTCTATAAAGAATTAAAATTATAGACCACCAGAGGATAAGGTATAGTGGGAGACTTTATTTAAAAGAAAATGGGGAGTTACAGAGATCTCCAGCCACCAGGGTGGAGTGAACACGCTGGAGAGGTTTTAACAAAATCTGTTCTGCTCACCCAAACAAGCAGAAAAAGGAAAGATAACAGAGGGCCCTCATCATGAGGAAAAAGGTTCATGTCGGGGAAAATCCTGGAAGAGCTTACCTTCAGAGGTCCTTCTTCTAGGAAGCCATATGGGGGGAGAGAGGGCTGGACTTAGTTTCAGTGACTTTTAAGACTTTGGCCAAGTAAGTCAGAGAGACAGCTGATTGGTCCAAACCTGACCAATCAGTTTTAGCATCTAGGTTTGAACTCTAGTTAGAGACACCTCCCACTCAGGGGGAGGGGTGTCAGGCATGGAATTCGTAGAACCTGCCTGAAGGTGTGATTTAACTATCACACAACCATCCATCTCCTCCAGCAAGCCTCCACCTTCAAAACTTCCACCAGCTGTGGCCCAAATTTATGAGTTTATGGGGGACATCTGAATCAAACTACCACGTATGAGAACTCTTCATTTTATCTTTGCTACTGGTGTCCAGTCTCAAACTGTTCTGGAATAAAATTTAATTAGCAACATACAGAAATCACAGCATGCATTCCCTGCTCAAGCATGCTGTAGAAACTCCAAGCATGGGAGCCATTGCTCTCCCAGGAGCTTATGAGGCCCCTGAGCTCTTACCCACTGGCACTTCTGTGAGCCCTGTCTTACACCAGTCTTAGCTCTATCCATGTGGCTTCTTCTGTCTGGCCACATTCCAGAACCTTCTGGTTAGCTCGTCATGCTGCCTGGAATGTTCCATCCCAGGGAACTCCTTGGCTATACCTTGTAGCATGTCCTCCAGAGTGGGGTCTAGCCTGCTCCTACTGAGCATGGCACCTGGCCCCTAAGACTTTTGCCACAGACCCCCTGTCTTGCCGGATGTCTTTCTTTTCATCACAACACATGTATCCCTGAATACTTCCGGTCATCTCTATGTTTATCTTGTATATTGGCCACTGCCTAACTAACCAGCTCCCCAAGAGTGGCAGCCTTGGTCTCAGGGGTTCATTGGAGGATCCATCCCAAATACCTGGAACAGTGTCTGGGGACTGGGAATGTGTTGAACAAATAAAGTTTTGTCAAGGGGGCTGGAGAGATGGTTCAGTGGTTAAGGCACTTGCATCCAGTGTCTAAGGCCCTGGGTTCAATTCCCCAGTACCCACATAAGCCAGACCCACAAGGTGGTGGCCCTGGTGTGCGCTCTCTCTCTTTCTCTCTCTCTCTCTCTCTCTCTCTCTCTCTCTCTCTCTCTCTCTCTCTCTCTCTCTCTCTGTATCTCTGCTTGAAAATGAATAAATAAAATGTTTTTTAGAAAATAAAATAAAGTTTTGTCAAGTGAATAAATGAATGAATAAATGAATGCTTGGCCAGGTGACCATTAGGATAGTGTTTTAGTTTAGATGTGGAACGTTGCAGGTCACCAGCTTATCAAACTGTTGGAAGGCAGTGGGACCTTTAGGAAGCAGAGACTCATAGAAGGAGGTGATGTCATTTGAAGAATGACCTGGAGGGGACATTGGGACCCCAGTTTCTTCCTCTCTCTTTGTTTCCTGATAGTCCCAAAGCAACAAGTCTAAGTGACTGTGGGCTGAAACTAAGAGCCAGAATTTATTCTTCCTTTTAGGTGTTTTGTCACAGTGATGGCAAGCTGCCTAACATAGAGTTAACAGTCCACAGGCCAAGCCACCAGCCAATCACAGCATGTGTCCCTTAGCTTTAGTTTCCACTGGGTCACTCGCACAGAGGACATCCTGGTAGGGATGCCTCGGGTCCCCTCATCGTGTTTGGCATTCAAATCAGTCCTTGCCTCTTCCTGGGGACACTTCTCATCTCTCCAAGACAATGAAGCAAGGAGACCACTTTTAGCAAATGTATTGAAAGAATAAGGGCGGAAGGGACTGTCTTCCCACCTGTCCGGTTAGCCACAAGCTCTGGCTCCAAGCCTTGAATGTTGGAGACCCTCGAGAAACATTGACATGAGCTGTTCGCGTGCTCTTCCACACTGGAGGCCTGGAAGAAGGCCTCATGTTTAAGCTTTCATCCCTTACTTACTGTTCTGATCCACAGTGGAACCCTTCCCCAAATCCCTTCTCAGAGCCTCAGCCTGAGTTCTTCCAGAATGAGGAGTAGCAGTTCCGGCTACTCATGGAGGCTATGCTGGCCCTTTAGCATGTGTGTATGTGGTGTGCATTGTGTGTATGTGTGTTCATTTGCATATGTGTGTGTGCACATGCACATGCATGTGTATACATGTGGAGGCCAGAGGTCAGCATTGAGCGTCTTCCTCAATTGCTGTCTATCTTACCATTTTTGAGACAGGGTCTCTCACCGAACTCAGAGCTCACCAATTGGGCTAGATACAGTAGCCAGTATCCTCCTACCTCTCCACCTCCCCAGCAATGGGATTACAGGTGCATGCCTCCATGCCCAGCTATTCTGTGGTTCCTGGGGGATCTGAACTCAGGTCCTGTGATGGTTAAGTTTTGTTGTCAACTTTTCCTTTTGAGTAATCTTGGGTGGGTCTCTGAAGATGTTCACAGGAAGGCAGCCCTCTCAGTAAGGGGCAGGATGTAAGGAGGCTCAGGGAAGCAAGCAATGAACATATCTTCCTGGGAGGGCAATGGAGGAAGGAAATTCCAAAGACTCTGAAAGCTAACAAGTCTGGAGAAAGGTTGCAAGACCCCACACTAAGGCTATAAAAAGGGGAAAGAAATCTTTCTCTTCCTCCTCCTGTTTGCTAGAGTGAGCCAAAGTGGGATAGAAACCAGTGCCACCATGGACCAGTCAGGTCACCTGACATCACATCCCTGAGGCCTGTGTGCCAGGTAGGACCTGTCACCTTGCCAATGCAATGGTTGGGAAGGCGGGCAGAGTACAGCAGAGGACCAGCCCTGGACAGATGCCACCCCCTCCTTTTGGAAGAGGGGCTCTGTGGCCACCCAGCCACCTTGCCTGTCCAGCTCCCCTAGGGAGTGTGGGCTGCTACTCCAGCTCCCTGGACCCCTGCTGCTGTCTCCAAGAACAGCGGGCTTCATCACAAGCCCATCCGTGTTAGTTGAGGCGTGAAGCAAGGCAATAATAAGAAACAAGTTTGGTGCACCCCTCCCCGCTGAAGCACCCCACAAATAATGGGA
This sequence comes from Zapus hudsonius, assembly GCA_004024765.1. Taxonomy (NCBI): domain Eukaryota; kingdom Metazoa; phylum Chordata; class Mammalia; order Rodentia; family Dipodidae; genus Zapus; species Zapus hudsonius. Next base: position 34,381 of record PVHP010014461.1, on the reverse strand, counting down.
TGTTTGCGAAGGAAAACCGTCTCAGCCCCATCTCTGCTAATTGGAGCTCATCAGCCCTCCAACAAGGCCACATCATTCTGTTTGTTTGGTCTGAGCAGATTGTTTTCTTATTTTCCTTCAAACACGGGAAGGAAAAAACCAACTCCAGTTTTCTGTGGCCTCACTGGGTTGGCAGGAAGTTGGGGTATCAGCTTTCTTAGACTTGGTCAATCTGAGAGGCTGGTGCATGGAGGCTGGGAGAGAGAGAGAGAGAGAGAGAGAGAGAGAGAGAGAGAGAGAGAGAGAGAGAGAGAGAGAGAGAGAGAGAGAGAGAGAGAGAGAGAGAGAGAGAGAGAGAGCTGTCCAAGCTCTGTGTCCTCTACAGTCTTTGAGGCAACCATGGTAGCCGAGTGTGCCTTGAAGGGTTGGTTGGTGATGCGCAGGTTAGTGGGGGTCCTATTGAATCCTGATGGGACACAGCTGGTTCACAGAGGTGCGTGGGTGCTGGGCAAACCCTAGTAAGGACAAGGTGAGCCCAGGTTGTCAATGATGTCCACTCTCTTCACCTGAAGGTGGCAGATGGGTCCTCCTTCACTCAGGCCTCCAGCCAGCCTTCCTCACTTCCATGTGGGCTCCTCCACTCCCACCTCCCACCGTCAGGGCCAGGCTGCTAGAAAGCTTGGGGCCCCTCATCTGCCCAGGTGCCCTCTCGCCTGGACTTCCCATCTCTCCCTGCTGTACCTTGTCCGCCCTCCCTCCTGCTCTCCCCTCCTGGAGTCTTCCTGAACGTTCCACCACCACCACTTGCTCATACCCTTGGAGGCTTGGTGGAGGCAGCTGTGACCTTTCTTCTTGGCTCCCAGAACTCCTGTCTTCTGAGGTCCTTTCGGGATCTATTTTGAGGTCTCGCCTTCGTGCCCCTCCCCCATAGCTGGAGTCCCCATCACCCCTGGCTCCTGCCCAGATGTCTGTGATGAGCCCAGACATCCTGGGCATATTTCTAAGGTGTCTGCAGCACCCCCAAAGTGATCTCCCAACTTTCCATGCCTCTGTGCCTGTCATATCAGCAAGAGCCCCACCTGTTTTCCTGGTGCTGGGGCTGGACCCCCAGAAGACCTTGTCCACAAGGAAGACCCTCTCCAGTTCTCTTGGATTTAGGAATTAGCTGCAGGTGGGTCTTCCACTTTCATTCCTAAGACTCAATTGGGGAGGAAAGGGAGGTGTGGTAGGGGTCCCAGGACACCCTCCCACCCAGTCTTGTGTGTGTGTGGTTTCAATGCTGTATCTCATGGGCTGGTGACTCCTCCCGGGCAAGCTGCAGCGTCACAATGGCCAGCTGCCTTCCCAGTCCCAGGTCTGCAGCATCCTCCTGGGAAGCTAAGAAGGACCTATCCAGAAAGGGACATGGCTGTTGGCTGAGCAGGTCTGAATGGGGCTCTGTTCTGAGAAGAGATCATGTGTGTGAGCACGGGCTTTCCACTACCCCCACCTGGAAACCATTCCTGGCCTCATCCTGGAAACAAACACTCCGTGGCCAGGCGGGCTGACGTGCTGGCGCCTGTGTTCAGGAGCTGCCCAGCGGGCGGGCGTTCCCTGCATGTGGCACTCTCCAGGGGATCCAATGCCCACTTGGCCCTGGGTTCTGAGACTGGCATTGTCCTCCTGCCAGATGGTTCTCCCTCCTCTCTCCCCCATCCTCCTCTCTAACTTCTCTCCCCAAGAAGTGGGGCTCTTATGGAGAAGACACTCATGACCACTGCCCCTCAGGAAGCATCCCAGGTGGCGAGCATCCTTCCAGGACAGAGGGTATGCCAGGGCCTGTGTGGTAGCAGGAGCCAGGCAGACCTGGGGGAGGAATCCCGGCTCTGCCACTCACTCACAAGCTGTGTAACTTCTAGCAGCTTTCTTAAAACTCTGTGAGCCTTGGTTTCCTAAACCTCTTTACAATGTGACTAATTCTGCCTCTCCAGTAGTATATCTTTAAGAAGGAATAGTAAGATGTTTGAACAGTTCCAGCAAGAGAGTCTGTCACCTAAGTGGCCACTTCTGTGTGTATAGATTCATAATGGAGAATCAATGCAACAGGGACACAAGCGCCCTACGCCTGGGAAGCCCGGTGGCTTCATGGCCACCCCAAAGTGTTAACCATCTTGGGACCCATTGGTAGCTGTGTTTCAGAAGAAAAGACATGATCCACCCTGTTGTATCAGTGTGGTTGATACTAGGATATTTTAGAATCTTCCAGAAGGGATGGTGGTGTTTAGTATGAATCCTCCATCCAGAGTTCCAAGTCTCTCCACCACATGGTGCCCACCCGATGCCTTGACTTCTCATGTGGGAAGGCCACCAGCAATGGGACTCACCCCTAGGGTGCACACACATCCCTGTTCTTCCAAGCCCAGGTCCCCCCTCCCAAATGGGACTCTGCCTAAACTCTCATCTCCTTTGCACCCCAAGGGACATATGACAGTGTCTCTAAACACTTTGGGTTGTCACCCCTCAGGGAGGAGTGATAAATGTTCCTGGCATCAAGCTAGCTGTGGTGAAGGACACTGCTAACATCGCGGCCCCACAGCAAAGGATGGTCCCGCCCAAACTGCCAGTGGAGAAATTCTGCTTTAAACCAACATCCTCCCCCAGGGTGTGCCAGGCTCAACACAGAGCTCCTTGTGTGGGTTTCTTGGGATTGAAGAGACTAAGAATGGGGGAAGAGCCATCCAACTCCATTTCCACCACCGCGACATTCCAAAGGAAGGCTTTGCGGAGGAATGCCATAAAAACTTGGATGTCTTTTTCTTCCATTCCACACTTTCATTAATTAACACCTACTGGGTGCTGGGCATCTTGCTAAATACTTGTGATTCTTAGCTACCAACTGTGAGATGAGGCTCTCTTGGACTCCTTCCCCACCCCCAACGGTGGTGGGGCTGTGTGTGTTAGCTGGGAAGACAGTGATGGAAAGGGGCCCTGCCCTTCAAGGGCACATGCCTCTTCCCCTCCCCCAGGCCCAGCCTCCTTCCAGGCAGATGGCTACAGTAGGGGGCAGGGACTCCTTTGCTACCCGTGGGGCTTGTTGAAGATTCTGCGGAGGGGTGAACAGGGGTGCCAAGTCTAACCTCAGAGCTGCCACAGCCCTGTGTTTGTGACCTTTGTATGAACTGTTCCAAGTTCTTAGCCTCAGTTTACCAAAACCTACCCAACCTACCTGCCCATCGGCTAGTTTCCTGTGGCTGCCATGGTGAAGCAGCATAAACTAGGTGCAAGGGACACAGTCCTGGAGGCTACAGGTCCTTTGAGAGGCTACAAGGAGGTAGTCTTTTCCCCGAGTCCTGCGGATGCCCTGCTGTGTGTTCTTGGTGCTCCCTGGCTTACAGATGCCTCGCTCTACCATGCCTCCATGGTTACATAATTTCTCTGTCCTCATTTCAGACCTTCTTCTCTGTGTCACTATGACACTGTCGTTGTACGAAGGCCCGCCCATACTGGTATGACCTCATTTTAACTTGATGGCATCTGCAAAATGACCTTGGGTTGACATGACTTTGGGGGAACACTCAGCCCAGCATACCCCTGAAAGGGGTCCCTGTGGTTAAAATTTTCATCACTCTCAAAGACTCAGGCCTCTAAAAGGTGGGCTGTTGAGCCCAGACCCTGACACCTGCTTCCTGCCCCCGAGTGGACCCAGGCTGGCTGGCAGATTTTGGAATGCAACGAGAAAGCAGCCTGGATGAGTCTGAGCAGCTCCAAGGAGACACGAAGGGCACCCGCTGGGAAGTGGAGATGGGACCAGCCAGGCACGGGGGAGGGAGAGGACTGTTTGTTTTCAGGACAATAAATGCCTCTTGATGGGATGTGGTTTACACAGGGCCTTGATGCCAGATTGAGTTGTCTGCATTGATCGGAGGGCCACAGAGTCCTGTCACAGAAAGGAGAGGAGCTGGCAGGGATGCCTGATGGCCTGTCCCCAAACCATTCTCAGGCATCCTCAGAGGAAGTTAGACAGCAAGTGACCACAGTCTGGGGGCGATGGGGTTATGCCCTGGAGGGACTCTCTCATCGTGGGAGAAGCCAGACCTGATGGGAGAAAATTTAATGAACAAATGACAGTTCTTTTTAGCAACCCCAATAGAGTTTGGGGGGACTAAGGGACCCCGAGCTTGAGAAATAGCCACTAATTTGATGAAGAGGGTGGCTTCCAGATGTGGCCTGGGGCCAGCACACATCTGTTATCCTTGGGCACCTGGGAAGAAATCCAGTGCTACCTGACAGAGAAGGCAGCGGGAGAAAGGGCAGGACCCCCAAGGCTCAGACCGCAGGGCCAGCGTGCCCTGCTTTTCTGGTAGAAGGGATCCCGCTCCAGAGAAACCCAGGCGGTAACAAGGGCCTTGCCGCGTGCTTAAGGCTGTAGCAACCACAGTTTGAGGCTTTGCCGGGTGACACAAGGCTACGTGGATGCCACCTCCCTTCTAAGTGGGTCTTCAGCACCAGTCACTCACTTTGGACAGAGATCCATAGGTGTGAGGGACAGTGATATGTCAGAACATTGGGTTGGGCACCCCCTGCACTACAGGACCCCCCAGAACAACTCAGAGACACTCTGTCTCTATAGTGATGACCACAGGCTCAACTCTCTGGGGACTGAGAACATACTGGGGTGTTGACAGGGCCTGAGGAGGGTCTCTGACACTACCTGAAGTCCCAGCAAGCCGAGGGATGGTTCAAGATGGGTAAGCCAGCTGTGCTCTAAGAAGAAACAGAGAGTAGATTAATACAGATACCCTCGCATTCCTCTGTGTTCTTCCTCTCTCCTTCCTTCCCTCAGTTCTCATACTAAGTCCTGCTATGTATTGTGTAGGACACAATAATGCAAAAATGTCCTGTCTTTGTCTTTTAGAAGCTTCTAAGCCTTCTAGAAGTTTCTGATTGGAAAAAAAAAATAAGAAGGGGATGGTCCCATTCAGCAGGATACTGGACTTAATACTTGTTCTTTAACTGGAAACTTCTGGTTGCATTTTCATACACTGGAGACTTGTTGAAAATTTTACTTAAAGAAATAGTTCTGAAACCAGGTATGATGATGCAGGCCTTTAATCCCAGCATTTAGGAGGCTGAGATAGGTAGATTACTGTGAGTTCAAGACCAGCATGAATGAGTTCCAGGATTCATGGGAGGGAGGGAAGATCCATTCATTGAAGGAAAAACAGAGCCAGAACCCCTGACCCCCAGTCCACTCACTTCACTATGGAAATGAAGGCCAGAGAGGCTCTACCTCCCTGAGTGGGGGCATTTCAGGCCTCCTCACCTCCCTGCTCAGGAACCCGAGCCCCACCACACACCCTTCAGTGACACAGGTACAGAGCTTGGAGGACTTGTCCTGTTACCCCAGCAAGGACATTCGGAGCCTTTTGCAAAGAGAAGGGGCCAGTGAGCCAGGTTGTGCCGGAGCCTTGCACTTAACTGGCAGCTTCCTCTCCAGGAGGGCCATTTACTGACAGTGATGGGTTTCAAGTGGGCCCAGCTTAGCAAGTGGTTTCTCTAAAGAGCAAGAGCCCCATCCCCGAGGAGCTTGGGCTGGGTAGGGGAGTGAGAGGAGCGGGAGAGACAGGCACACTATCAGTGTTATGGATTTTATCGAGTCATAAACAAGGCTGGAGAATAAACAATTAAAATTGGCTGGAGCTCGGGGCTGCTGGGCCAGCTGGCTGTCAGAGAGGCCTATGGAAGGAAGCAGAGAGGCCCTGCGTGCTGGGGCTTGATACAGCTGTCATGGTGTGCCCCAGTGGCCTGGCCCAAGGGTCACAGGGTTAAGGTCTAGGAACATATGCCTGGATGGTTATTAAACACTGGGAGAAGAGAGCTGACCCGTGTTGGGGGAGGGGGTCCTAGCACCCTCCCCCTGATGATGAGAAAAGTCCTAGGTTTGAGACACCTTGAAGTAACTCTTCACTCGGTCACCAGTTAGTTAGCTAGGTGGCCTCAGAATAGTGATCCTAACCCTCTGAATCTCTTTTTCTTCATCTGTACCATTAGCTGGAGGGTATTTAGCTGGGCAGGGATGATGTGAAGACAAAAGAATAAGCCTAAAAGTACACCGTGAAAGTGCCTGTTAACAGAGCAATAGGAGCAGATTGAGGTAGGTTGGGAACGGCTATGGCTGGAACAAGAGTCACGCTAGAGAAATCGTGGGTTCATTGGATTCTGCGCCTTACGTGTTTAGAGGTTACACCCGTGAGTTGTAAAGGGTTACCATCCCCTGTGTAACAGAACTGAGATCACAGAAATTAAATAATTTGTAGGATCTCAAGTGTGGGACTGGTATTCCATCACAGGTCAATGTATCTGGGGTCCAGACATGATGGACCCTGGGTGGGCTTCTGTAGAGGTTACTTTTCCCTCACCCTCCCACTACTAACTGTGAAGGCTAGGGACCCTGTAAGAGGTAGGAGAATCAGAATTACCAAAAACCTAATCCAGAAGGAAGACTCTGGTGAGCAGCCTATGTTCCTGATGTTCCTGCTTTATGCCTGGGGACCAGGCTCAGCTCACCTGGACTCACCTCCCCTGCATGGACTTGGGTCTATTCCTGCCCACAACTGGCTGGTTTCCATTTTTCTACACTTTAATCTTCCTTCTGGATTGGGTTCCACACATACCTTTCTGGGTGGGGAAGTAGAGAGAGGCCTGGGGCCTCCTGAGATCAAGGCCAGCCTCCTCTCTTTCACAGACAACCTGGTCCTCCTCCATCACTGGATTCTAGAGGCTGTAGCAGGGAGTTTTCACCAGGGACCTGCCAAGGAGCCACAGATCAGCATGGTGATCAGACATTAGGTGATGGCTGGGACCAGCCTTGCCCCTCCCCCACCTCATCTCCCTCCCAGGGCTGGGAGATCATCAGAAAAAGCTGGGGGCCCAATGGGAGATGGGAACTGTGGGAAACAGACATGCTGTTGGCCATTGCCCTTTGGTCAAAGGCGGGGACCAGGCAGTGTGTAAGCATACAGATGCACCAACATGGAGACAAATTAAGATGCATTCTGATGCAAAAACGTTACCATGCCTCTTGTATACCTTTATGGATAAGGAAGCGAGACTCCTAAGTTGAGTGCTGTAACCTGCCCAAAGTGTCCAGGGTGGGCACACCACACAAGGCATCCTCTTTGGGCACAGGAATAGATGTCCTCCAGGTCACCCATCAGGTGAGGAAGAGGCCTTAGGTGAGCTGATCTCTCACCTGATTGCTGGTCACACCACCAGGCTACTTCTCTCATGTGGCTCCCCCAAACAGCCAGGTGGTTCCATCCCATAGTTAACGGAATCATCTGTGGCTCCTCTCTCCTGATATCAGGCCACCTGTGAGTTTAAATCTGCCTAGGACAGACAGACATGTGAACTCAGGCAGAAGAGGAGGGCCAGCCTGGGATGTGGGGACTGAGGAAGCCTCCAACATGATTCCATCCCCCACCCCCACGTCACTCCTCACCCACCTAACACCATGACCTCTAGTTTCTAATATACCATTTCACAGGGGCTTCTCTGTCAGCCCACCTGGGCCATGTCCATGATGCCTAGGAGATGCTTGGCAGTCAGTCTTGGGTGGCAGGAAGCCAGATAGGAACCCCTCCTCCAGCACCCTTGGCTACCCGCCTGGTTCCCCCATGCATTCCAAGGATAGGCTCCTGCCAGGACCTCAAGGACAGACACCAGGCCTCCTCAGATGGCCTTCTGCCCCCATCAGCTACAACTCTGCACGCCCAGCTCTTGCCTGTCCCTGGGGCTGTGGTGAACAGCTGGAGCCACCAGCTTCACCTTGGAGTGTAGGTAGAGAGGTTCCTTTTCCTTTGCTCATCTCCTGAAGCTGCCTGAGTGACATCCTTGCTGCACAAGGCTGATGGCCTCGTAGGTAAGGGTCACAGAGCTGAGGGCCAGGGTGATATGCAGACCGAGCGAGCCTTGGCTTGGTATCTTTCACACCACGTCACAGAGGCTTCTCCAACAGTCTGCCTGGGCCATGTCCACGACACCCTCCAGCTCTTTAGCAGCCAATCCAGATGGCAAGGAGCCTGACAGGAAACCCCCTTGCACCCCTGGCCCCTTGCCACCCTCTTGGCTGTCTCCATATATTCCAAAGCTGAGGACCATAGATCTGAGAGCTGGAGAGGTGAGGACCACAGTGCCGAGAACCATAGAACCGAGGGCAACAAGGGTGAGGCCATGGAGCTGAGGGATTTATTCACAGAGCCACAGTGCTGAGGGTCACATGGGATAAACACCATGAAGGTGAGGACCATGGGGTGAAGACTTCAGGAATGAGGACGATGAAGAAAATGGCCACAGAGCTGAGGGTGGCAAGGGTGAGGGCCCCAAGGGTAAGAGCCATAGAAGTGAGGGCCACAGAGGTGAGCACGGTCATGAGGGAGGAGTGAGGACTCTAGGGATAAGAACCATGGTGATAAGAGCCACAGATCCACAAGGGTGAGAGCCACACAGGTGAAGGCCATGGTTACAAAGATCATGGAGCTGAGGACCACAGGCGTGAGGGTCACATGGATGAAGGCCATCAGGGTGAAAGCCCCAGAGGTCATGGCCCTAAGGACTGTGGATCTGAGTCTTATGGACAGTGGGTAGGGGAGATCCTCATACCCAGGAAGGTACAAGATGCAGGCCCGTAGGTATCTAGTGGTGAAGGCCAGCATTCCAGCCTGACAAAGCAGGGGCTGTGGTGGAGATCTCTAATGGCCAGCCCACCTCAGTCTCCAGATATCACATTACTGACCCCTTCCTGCACATTATGGCCTCAGGCCAGCAGAAGTGATCAGTCCCCAACTGGGCCCAATAAATCAATTGGTCATATACCCATCAGGTTAGCCTCTGTTGTCCCTTCTCCCTGAGGGCCCTCCTCAGTAGAGGCATCGCTAATCACTGTGGGTTCATGAATGCACCAGTTTTTGTGAGAGGGACAGTGCCTCACATTACACCTTCCTACCCTGTGGCTCTTACCATTCTTTTTGCACACACCCCCTTCTGCAATGTTCCCTGAGCCTTGGAGGGCAGGATGGAAGTTTCCTTTAGCATTGAGCTCTCCGAAGCCTTTTATTTTCTGCTTTGATGAGTTTTCTTTAAAAATTATTTATTTATTTATGAGGGAAAGAGAGGGAGAAGGAGGGAGGGAGAGAATTGTCATGTCAAGGTCTCTAGCCACTGCAAACTCCAGGTGCATGTGCCACCTTGTGCATCTGGCTTTATGTGGGTACTGGGGAAATCAAACCTTGATCCTTAGGCTTTTCAGGCAAGTGCCTTAACCACCAGGCCATCTGTGGTTGTTTGAATGGATGTCCCCCATTAGATTTATTAGATTTCTTTTTTCCAGCTGCCTGGCTGGAGGAGGTGTCACCTTGGCCTGGCCTTCTAGGGTCTAGGCCTAAGGTATTTCTAAGATGGATGTAAAATTCCAGCTACACGTATGCAAAGAGCAGTCTGAGCTGAGGCCTGAAGGTCCTGCTGTTTGGGCAGATTAGAGTTGGAGCGTGCTGGCTGGAGGTGCTGGCTGGGTTTTTCTCTGTGCTTGGATCTGTGAAAGAGAGCCAGCTCTTTTCTGCATTATTAAGCTTCCCTTGGATCTGTTACTTTAATAAATACTTTCCTCCCAAAATTATGCGTGGTTTGGAGATTCATCCCAGCAGTGACTATGACACCATCTCTCCAGCCCTTTGATTAGGTTTGAGTCTCGTCAGTGTCTACAACCATCTCCCTGGAGAAGGTTCTCTGACTAGCGGGGAGACTAGCACTCCTATTTATTCTACCTCTTCCTCTGTAATGTTTTTCAAGCCCTGGCGATTGTGGTGAAGATAAGTGATCCAGTGCTAGGCACTTTCCTTTCTCTTCTTGTCATTTTTTTTTAAAAGAAGCCGCCAGCACCAGCCTAGGTTTTATTTATTAATATTTTATTTATTTATTTTCTAGGAGAGAGAGAACACCAGGGCCACCACCTTATGGGTCTGGCTTATGTGGGTCCTAGGGAGTTGAACCCAGGGCCTTAGGCACTGGAGGCAAGTGCCTTATCCACTGAGCCATCTCTCCAGCCCTCTTCTCATCATTTCTTACTCACTTTTCCTTTCTGTTAAGTGGAGCCACTTCAGCTTCCCTGGTAAAATCCCATGTGAAGAGCAAAGATGCTAACATTTCCAGAGTGTGAGAGACAGATCCTGACCCACTAGGTGCTCAGAGAAGGAAGGGAATTAAACAGAACAGGGTGGGTGAGAGAGGCACTGGAAACGATGCTGGAAGGCTGAGGAACCAGGATGCTCTCTCCCCTGCCCTTAGGAATGGGGGGGGGGGTGCCAGCCTGGACAGCAGACCTTGTCACATGCCCAGGTCTCTGTGTGATTTAATAGCCATTCTCACACTGAGTCTCCTGAACTAATCCAGTTAATGCCTCCTGTGATCCGATTACTCATCGTAAGAAACCTCAATTCTGATTAGCAGCCATCATGTGAGTGGCATGAGTTGGGGGTGCTCCAAAAAAGGGGTTCAGTTTTGGTCACCATCCGTTCCTCTCCCCAGATCTCCATCCCTTCCAACCTGGGAATCCTGCCTCTGAGACCAGAATCCAGAACCACCTCCTTCCTCACCAGTCCTGTCTCTGCTCCCTAGGCCCTGAGTGCTCACCCCAATGCCTCCAGAGGGTCTTCCATGGTCATGTCTTGTGGGTAGAGCCTCCTGCACAGTTAAAGAACAAGGCAGCATTTGGAGGGAGGACAAGTAAGATCAGACGCAACTTGTCTTGGTGTCTCACACACTAGTGGACAGAGTGTATGATCCCCACCTGCCCAATTCTCAGAAACACCTCCAAATCCAGGGCTGGATGAGCACTCCTCAGAGCTCCCCATCACCACTGGATATAGAACTCCAATCGGCAAGGACAAGAGAAAAGACCAGAGGTCACCCAGCCTCTTGGAGCTAGGCAGAAAAGAGGCATTTGTGCCTTTAAGGAAGTCCCCCCACACACACACCCCAACATCCTCTCTGGATATATAGTAGTTCTTATCCGTGGCTTCACTTTCAGTCACCTGAAGTCAACCACAGAATATTACATGGAAAATTCCAGAAATAAACGATTTGTATTTTAAATAGCATCTATTGCAGTTTATTGTTATAATTGTTCTATTTTATCATTATTGGTGATAAACTTGTACTGCGCTGACATACAGTGTAGTTTTTCATTGATGTATATGCAGATAATAAGGTAGTAATTCAGGGTTCAGGTGTCCTGGGAGTTGTGGGCCATGAACCCTGTGGGTGAGGGGGGTGACTGAACTTAAAATGTGCAGGTTGGGCCATCTGAGCTAAGCATTCTTCTCACACTCCTCTTGTGTGACCTTGCGTGTTGCAAGCGTAGCATGACTGGAGTTTGTAAGGTGAATACCTCCAGCTACTTGGCAGACATGTCACCCTTGATTGATTCTATCTGTTCTCCAAGATCTTGGTGCCATGAAGGGTGCACAGTAGACCCTCCCTGAGTGTTTGTTCCTGTTCTCAACCCAGCAAGTGGGAGGGTCTGGGTGCCCCCTCAGGTCTTGCCCACCAATTCAGCCTCTCCTACTCTCTTCATATCCTCAGCCACCCTCCCTTGGACTATGCCTTCATCGCCACCCCTGCACTGTCCTTCCTTCTCTCCTCCTCAGCGTGGCTCATGGTGATGGCTCCGAGCATGCCCTGGTAGACAGCAGACAGCCACATTTCTGCAAGGCAGCTGGCCAGGCAGGGAGCTCATGGGGACAGGCAGGGACACGGGAAGGAGGTGGCCACAAACTCATTTCTGTTGGCTTGCTGTAAACATAAAAAGGCTGAGGACTCCCTCCTCCCTTCCCTCTTGGCTGGGTTCTGACTCCATCGTGATCGTTTTGATTTTTATTATCCCATGAAATCTGCTCTTACACATTCTAATCATACAGGTGTAATCCTGCCAGCAGGTATGAGCAGCCACACGGAGCGGAGATGCCAAACTCACTGAGGCTTGGCTCCAGACATTGGTGCGTGCTTTCTTCTGGCTGGGGAGCTCTCTCCCTCCCTCTGTGACGTTGGGGATGTTGGGAAGATGAGCCATTATCAGGGTTTTAAGCTGAGTGAGCTGAGACAATCCACCCTGTCCTTTTACAAGTGGGAAACCAAGGCTGGGGGCATTCGTCGCACCTGCCCTGTGTGCCCAGAAAGGTGGAGTGTGCCCTTGCCAGCTCTTGATCTGAAACTGAGACTATAATGCCCCTCCCAGGACCCTCTTACCTTGTGATCTAACTCTCATCAACAGACTTCCTGATAGCCCTGTGGTGCCGACCTTGGGGTTGTCCCCTTCTATAAAGCTTAGACTTATGCCCAACTGAGTGGGAAGGTCTATAGGGGACCCAGGCATCCTGGTGCCCACTGTCCTTTTATCCTTCCATGATTTAGTTTATGTACATTAGGACTTGCAGGTGAATAGGATTCTAGGTAAGCCAAGTGCCAGGCACATTTGCAGGACCAATAAATGAGGGCTCATCTTTGAGCATAGGCATACCCCAATATTGCAGGCACAGATTGCATTCCTTGCAGGTCCAGGCTACTTCAGACCCCAGCCCTGTAGGTCCAGAGTCTGAGATGAGACTCAAACATACCGGTGCATCCTGGATTTGCATTTAGCCAGCCCAACCTGGCAACTCCTCTGTGGAACCTGGTACTAGAGAGGCAGAGACCTTCCTGGGGGTAAGGGGAGGGTAACCAGAAGCCTGGCATGACACCCCAGCCAACCAACAGGCACCTGTGGATACCCCTGACCTCAACAGGCCTACCTTGCCCTCTGCAGCTAGAGCAATGAGTCACTCCATGGGAGGAAGCGCAAGGTCAGTAATCCTAATGAGGTGGTCATGGTTGGGTGGAGACCTGAGGTGTTGAGTCTCTCAGCATCCTTACACCATGGAGATTCTGAGTCTGACAGGCCAGGGCCTGGAGGAGCAGTCGAGTCAGACAGGGCAGAGAAAGCATCTCTGAGTGACAGGTGGCACCAGGTCTCAGCTTTCGTCCACGGTTGATGGCAAGACCAGCTGAGTTACCGGTGTGTTTCCTGTGAAACCCTCAGGCTTTCCAGCATCCCTGGCTGCCTGGGTGCCAGTTCTCACGTGTTCCTGGTATTCAGCTGCATCAGCACACGCCTAGATTACCGGAACGGCCTCCATCCCGACCCCTTCAACTAGGCTCTCCCTCCATCCAACCCGCAGACAGCTGTCCAATTCGTCTTGTTAAATGTCCTCTTTCATCAAACGCCTTCCCGTTCTCACAGGCCTCCACCACTCCTTGTTTCATTCTGAGCCAAGACTCTGATTGCCCTCAAACTTTAAACGTCTGTGTCACCTCCTTGCTGGCCACCTGGTTCCCCCCAGGCCCGCTGGCCTGGTGGTTGGAAGGAGGCCACTTTCAGAGCAGAATGGACACATTTGCAGATGTTCCTGGTGGCAGCTGTCTGCTTTCTCTGTAAGGCTCTTTCCCCTTCAGTCCTTTGGACTTCAGCTGATTACAGCAAGGACAAAGGCGTCATTAGGTGCTAATGGCACTTAGCTCCTCTGTAACACCTGCTAACCTGCAGCTCCTTTGCAGAACCCAGCTGGCTGCCCTCTATCCGCTGCTGGGGATGAGACACCCTGATTCCTCCACCTGCTTGCCTGATTGCTCCACCTCACCCCCACCAATGACCATCCAGAACTGTCCCTGCTCCCTCACCAGCCCCTAGGAGCACTTTCCTCTCCATCCTTGCCCAGAGGAGGGGGGAGGCAGCATTTCCATTTTGCAGACTAGGAAACTGAGGCTTGGGGAATAAAGGCCCCAACTCTATAAATCTGATCTATATCTCAAAGCCCAGCCTCTCCCCAGGGACCACGTCCACTCCCTGTCAATTGATCCACTTACCTTGCGCACGCACAGTTCTGAGTGTGGAAAGAGGCAATACTGTGTGTGTGCATACGCTTGTGTGTATATGCATACAGTCGTCTCCCCCAACCTGAAATGTGAAATTCTTACACCTCACCATCACACCCCGAAACAGCTGGCTTAGAGAGGAGTATACAGTAGGCACTTACTAGATGGGTTGAGTGAGCAAGAAGTTACAATGCCCGCAGTTTTTCTTTCATACTCAAACAGATCGCTGCATGCCAGCCGAGTCTCAGCACGTGCCCATGCTGTGTGTGACGTGACAGGAAGAAGGGAAGCCGCTGGCTCTGGCTTTGGTTGTTCTGGGTCTTGGATCCCACCACTCAGCTGGGATGCCTTGCACAAGTTCTCTGGGCTGCAGGCTCCCCTTCTGTGGCGTCCCCCATAAACTTGTGTGTTTTGAATGCTTGCTCCCTAGCTGGTGGCAATTTGGGAGGTGGAGCCTTGGTGGAGGAGGGGTGTTGTTGGGGGTGGGCCTTGAGGTTTATGAACCCCAAGCTTACCAGTGTGAGTTGGCACCCTCTCCTGCAGCTGCTTTCTACCTGCTGTGGCAGAGGTTATGTCTAGCCTCTGCTCATGCTATCCTGCCTCCCCTTCCCCCTGCCCCCAATACCATCATGAAGCCAAAATAAATTCTTTCCTCCCATCAGTCAGGTGTTTTTGCCCAGCAACAAGAAGGTAACCGCTGCACCTTCCGCCAGGAGGACCCTCTCTAGAACCCCCTCGAGGGCAGTAGCAGAAGCAAGGTGGACTGACCTGTGTCCGGTGTCTTCTTCTCTAAGGTCTTCCTAGGTTTTCTATATGTTTAGGCTCTGCACTTGAACTGTGATGCCTTGGTCCTTAGAGACTCCAGAAGGCACTGTAGTGACCCACGTACCTCCAATGTCAATTGCAGGGTGTCTGTGTCTCAGCCCTACTGACCTTTCGGGCCCAGACACCCTGTGGGGTGGGGACCACTCTCAAGCCTGGTGGGATGTTTAGGGATATTCCTGGTTCTCCCCAGTTGTGATGATGGAAATATCTCCAGACATGATAAATGTCCCCTGGGATCAAAGTCATCCTGGATGGAACACTGGTCCTCTACCCTGAGCTCCATGTATCAGAATCTCCCAGAAGACCTGTTAATCCTCACTCAAAAGGGCCTGATTCATCCAGCCTGAGGGCAGCTCCTAGATTCTACGTTCTCCAAGTTCCCAGGGACCCCATTTTGAGAACCACTGTGAGGTGGTCCTGTGAACAAGGTTAGCATTGGGGATCACCTGGAAGTTAGTATATAACTTGATGCAGAGACAAGATTCCTGGACAAGAGTGTGGTTTCCTTAAGAGCTGCCTCCCTGGGGACACATAGGATTGTAACACACTAGCAAAGGCAACAGACTTGTAATACGTGGAGAAAACTGAAAGGAGGTGTCTGTGTACTGAGGAAAGGGGAACTGATTTCTGGAAACGTGGGGAGTCAGATCAAGAGTTGTCAGATGAAAGGTTTGATGATGTGAGAAGGGCTAGAAATTTGCCCCAGAGCTGAGGGCTGGACCACTCAGCATGAGACAGAAAAGCACATTCCCTGGGGGGGGGGGGATGCTTGCTCAGAATGGAAAGTCATCAGTTCTAGAAAGAGCTGACATCCCATCTGGTCTACGAATGAGCCCTCACAGAAGACAGGAGTCACTGCGTGGGAAGCGGAGATAACGGGCAGAGACTCCCTTCCTCCTCCACGTGTCCTACAGCCAGACAGAGATGGATGCTACCCTGTGGAGGGCAGATGCAGGCAACCAGAGAGATAGAGGTGTACTGGGGGTGGCCTGGAATAGTGGTGACACAGAGTCGCCAGCAGCTGTGCTCGAGCTGGCAGCATCACCTGCTCGGGTTCTGCCCTGGCCACAAATGGTTCCAGGTTTGACCTCAGCCCTGGGGCTTGGGGACATACCAGCAGGCCAGGACCAGTTGCAGGTGGAGGCCAGCCTAGCCCAGTGACTTATAGACTCTCCATGGCCTGGCAATGGGTGGGATTTAGGAATCCGTGTCAACTTGTGGCTGAGTGGATCTCCTTGGATAAGTCACTGAGTGGAAGATCTCTACCCTGCCATCCAGGCACTGCCCTGGACCTGGTACTTGGGACATTTTATCACATCTCACTTCAGAGCTA
Organism: Zapus hudsonius; assembly: GCA_004024765.1. NCBI lineage: Eukaryota > Metazoa > Chordata > Mammalia > Rodentia > Dipodidae > Zapus > Zapus hudsonius. The sequence continues at coordinate 18,303 of PVHP010014461.1, read as the reverse complement.
CAGGGAGTATCTGTCTATGTTCTTGGACAGAAATGGACCATAAATGGTCAGAGAAGCAGATGGAGAGGGGCAGGAAAATCTCCAGATCTTCCTGGAAAGGACTTGTCATGCTGGGGACGTGACTCGGTGGGTAAAGTCTTGCTATGCTTGCATGAGGGCTTGTGTTCGGATCCGCGGTACCCACATAAAATGACAGGCTGTGGTCCCAGTGCCGGGAAGGGAGAGACGGGAGGATCACCAGAGCTTGCTGGCTAGCAAGAGAGGAGTTAAACTATATGGGAATAGGAGACCCTGTCTCCAAATTTTAGGTGGAGCAGTAACAACATACAAAGGGGGGTGGAACCGGGTTGACTCCTAGGCTATCCATAACCCCCTACCCTATGGACTGATCCAGACTGCCCACGGAGGTGGATACCCAGCTGATTGGGAACAGGGAAGAGGGAAATTGGGAAAATGGGATACCAACTCATTATTTGCTCATTCAACATATCTAATCATGGACAATAAAAAAATAAATTAATTAAAAAATTTTTAGGTGGAGGGTGGTTGAGGAAGATGCCCAACATTGACCTCTGGCCACAGACATACACATATACCTGTCACACACGTGTGTGTCCATATAAATATGCATACCCATGTGCACACACGATGCACACATAAATACATGTATATAGACATATATGAATGTGTTAGGCTTGGTTTTTCTGCGTCTAGCATGGGGTTTATGCTCCTTATAGAGCTGTCGTGTGAATGAGACAGGACGTCAGAACTGAGCAGTATTACAGCTCTAGAGAAATTATCGTCAGCCACTAAACTGTGGAGCCTTGGCAGTGAAGGATCCAGGCGTGCTCCGCCTCCAGACATCAGGGGAGGCGGTTCGGTCAGCCCAGCTGGTCCATCTGGGGTCTGGGGCTGGCACTCAAGTTAGGGTGTCCCCCTGGAACAGGTACCCACCCACCCCACACAGTATGCTGAAGCATCCGAAATTAAATTTCACGGCTGGGTGCACAGAGATACCAACTCAAGCCTGTGTGTTTATGGCTCGGGGAAGAGATAAGATTTGATTAAGAAGACCGCTATTAATTTATGGCAAGTACATTGGCGCAAAGGGAGAGGCTGCCTTTAATTAATAGCCAGGAGGAATTTATGCTCTGGGTCTCAGTGAGGGAGAGAGGACTGGAAGGAGACGGCGAGCGGAGCCAAGAGAGCAATGGATGGATGGATGGATGGATGGATTCAACCACACTTGTGCACCTGCTTTTTAACGAGGGTATAAATAAACAAAGGGCAACAGGAAGGATCGAGAGGCATTCTGACTGGGGAGAATGGCAGGTGGGCTGGAGAGCCAGCCAGCAGCAGGAACGGCAGGAGAAGGAGGGATGGGGAAAGAGGAAGGGGAAAAGGTAAGAACACCTATGCGTTTCCAGGTATATCATGGTACACTCTTCCCATGGCACCTGACCAGGCTTTGCCACAGCCCCCGTGTGAGAATAATGAAGAAATGCAATCGTCCTGAAGGGTGTCTAGTGGCTGGTGTGTCTCCCCTCCACTTCCCTGTCACTGTCTTTAACTTCCCAGTGAGGTGCCAGCCATCCACTTCTCATCCTTTCTCCTGTGTGTAGGACTCTGTTTGGACACCTGTAGGTGTGTGCATGCAGTACGTGTGATACTTTATTTAGTCTTCCTGGTATCTGGTGTGTGTGGGGGGGGGGTTGTTTCCAGATCCCCTCAGACACCATTATCCCAAGGATGTTCAAGTCCTTCTTCATATAAAACGACACACAATTTGCATATACCTTATGCTAATTCTTCCATATAGTTTAAATCCTCTCTAAATAACAGACAGTGGTCAGTACAATGTAAGTGTTATGTGCATAATTGTTACACTATATTGTTTAGGATGAGAAGGAAAAAGGGGTCTTAACACAGATGCCATTTGAGGGGAGTGTTTTCCATCTGGTATTGGCCACACAAGACCTCTGGGGACTTCTCCTTGGTTTAGATGAGGAAGCTGGGCTCAGAGAAGTCAAACTTTTCCAGGGCCGCCCAGTTCCTAGACAGAGGCACCCCTTCCCACTACGCCCTCTACTGGCTCAAAGGGGAGTTTTGTTCATTCAGGGTGGGGTGGGGTGGCTTCTAAATCCACCCCAGGGACTGAACCAGGATATTCTGAGGGCAAGACCTTGCAAAAGTATCTCTGTTCTGTCCTGAGATTGCCCGTGGACTCTTAGAAAGAAGGGCAAATGTCTCCCATGGGTGTCGGATGTTGGGCCAGGAATCCTGCCTGTCTCCTACTGAAATCATCAGCCTATGTCATGGAGGAGTGTCACTGTGTGGGTCCTTGCCCAGCCCGTCTTGCCCCTCCAGTCACTGGAGGTCCAGAGCACCAGTGGCCACTATGCAGGGTTTGCCCACGTGGAACACCATGTCCCTCCTGTCTGCACTGATAACACACTGTGAGGGCTGAAGTCCTCCTTCCCTAAAGGAGGTCTTTCATCCCAAAAGCCATGACCCCAACCATGAGCTGCTTCTGCTAAACTATAGCAGGGTGGGTTTCCTGCCTGCTGCCTGCCCTTGGAGGTCAAAACTGCATGCATGGTGATGAAGACTGGTCCATGGTGCCGATCAATAGCAGGCAGAGGCCATGGGGACAGCTGGTACCCCCGTGCCCCACTGACACCCATGGGATCACTTTTGTGTCTGGCATCCTGAGCTTTGGTGGGAGGCATAGAGAGATTGTGAAGGGGCCCCCCAGTGCTCCCCCTTCCTCCAGACATGCTGCAATCCTAGCAAAGAGCAGAGATGCATACAGCAGGCAGTCTTCCATGCTGAGATACATACTCCATTGGTGGGCCTCCTCAGTCTTCCTCTCTGGCTCCCTGGATGAAAGCCTGCTTTGCTCTTTGCCTCAAGGGAGCCTTGGAGAGGAGGAGGGGATGCATTGCAGAGACCGGGGGACTACTGCTCCTGAAAAAGGAGTCATTCCGTCTACAAATAGGACCCTTGTCCCTCCCTAGCCACCCAAAGTGCCCACTGGGAGCAGGAGAAAAGTGGGCAGGGTAACCACTGCTACTGAGAATTTAAAGTCAGTGTGACCCAGGTCCTAGATGGAGCACTGCCTCCATTCCATGGGTATCTAAGGGACTACTGTATACTATAAATAGATCAGGGGGCCATCAAACACCCTGACCAGAGTGAGAGACAGAAGTTAGTTTAACATTATTTGAGGGCTAGAGTGATAGATATCCTAAGGAAGTTACAGGATGCTGAAAGTCTATATCAGGATCTGTGACTTAGAATGAAGGTGCCTTAGAGAACATCCTAAAGGAGGTGACAGAAAAACTGATCCTAAAGTATATGTAGGAGTTGATAGGCAAAGAGGTTTGAGAGAGACAGAGAGACAGAGAGAGAGAGAGAGAGTCCTCAGAGAAGGGACACTATGTGTAAAGGGGCACGAAGAAGGGAGCTTACCACATATGGGGAACTTCTGAGCCTCAAGGGGTTCATGGAATGGAGTGGAGGACAGGCTGATGAAACAGACATGAGCTTCCCCAATCACACTTCTGCCCACAGGATGAGTGTAATGTGTGGATGGAAACTTCTAGAAGGTTTCCTGGGTAGACATATCTAGAGTGTATCTGAAGGGCGGCAGCTACCCAGGAAAGGGAAAAGTTCTGTGTTTTTCTCAAGGGGCTGGTTGAGCGGGAGAAGCAGAAGGTTAGTCAAGGATAGGACCTCTGCTGGCATGGAGATTCCTTCAGGGCCAGGGTCTGGAGTAAACGGGAAGGAAGGAAGGAAGGGTCCTTCCTGGGAGCCTGGTCCTCGAATGTCACACATTCTGGCTGGGAGGCTGGCAGCCTTCTGCATTATTAATAGTGACACACAGTAAACATTTTGATAATTGTCACAGCCACAGGCTCCGAGAGTCAGCACCAGCTGTTACCAGCATGAAGGAAGGGCGGATCGTTCCTGCCCACATGCCAGGCTCCAGCTCCCTACTTTATCTCTTCTTGCCCCTCCTAAGTCAAGCATATCCTGCCTCAATCTGAAATGAGGCACCCAGTAGTACAGAGGACAGGGAACCCCAGCCCCCACCCTCCCTACCCTACCCATAAGGCTTGGATGGGACTGAGAACATACAGATACAGACCAGGCTCAGGACAGTGCTGTGCCACCCTAAGGGATGGTGTGGGCTATGATGTCCCCTGATAGGTGAGGCCACCCTCAGGTGACCCTGTCAGCAGCCATCCTACCCTTCCCCAAATAACCATCCCCATTCCACACCTGCAATGACCACCGCAGCTAGGTGGGGGCAGAATGGACAGTGCCTTTCTGTGGGTGAAGAGGGGCTTCTTCCCCAAGGTGTCCTTGGACGAAGACACTCAATTCTGGGGATGCAGCCTCCTGGAGTGGGTAGAGACCAGGGTCATTGGTGCATGACCATTGGGGGCTCCCATGGGTGAATGGATGTCAGCCTGGAAGAAAGAATCCCAGAAGAGTGGCAGGCTTCCAGTGACTGGAGGGGTAGGTGGCATCGTGCTTACCAGAGCCAAACCAAGCAGCCTCTGGATTGCACTAAGGTTTCATGAGGCATGGAAATGAATGATAAGTCCCTTCTGGAAGGTTCAAGAAAGTGGCAAGGAGAGACTGGTCCCAGGAGTGGTTTGGGTGAACTGTGCTTGGAGCTGAGTAGTACTTTTTCTGCGTGGGGCTGACTGCGTGACCTCTAGGTCCTGGGCACGTGTTAGTGAGACAGAGAGACACTGGTGGACTGGATTCTCTCTCTCTCTCTCTCTCTCTCTATATATATATATATATATATATATATATATATATATATATATATATATATGTTGCTACGTATGTGTGGTTATCCCCCAGTGATTCTCTTACACAGCACAAGGTCAAAGGCTGAAGCATTGAAAATTCCCCTTGGGCATTGCTGCTCACTCACAGAGAACTATGTGTCTGGCCAGGAGGTGGGCCTGGGGCCCTTTGAGCCTCAGTGTTTCGGGGAAGCAAGCTGTCATCAGAACGTCATCCCTGTGAGGGAGGGGACAGGCCAGGGGACCCTGCTCAGGGTCCAGTACAGAGTTTATGCAGGGGTTGTGGCCAAGTGTCCTATAGCAAGTTCCTCTGCATCGAAAGCAGTAAACAGCTCTTGTCAGCTCACGAGAAACCTGAAGGACCCCTTAGATTAGGCCTGTTGACTTTCCCCAGTGGAAGGAAGGGTGTGGGGAAGGTCATCAGACCACCATCAGAGATCGCAGGTGTCCCCTGTGTCACCCATGCTGGGATGACACTGCCTTGGGGTCTCCATGCTCTATAAGTAAGGCCTCACTCTGAAGGTAAGGGAAGATCATCCGAGGGGGTGATCCCCACCCATGGAGCACCTCCAAGCAGCTTTGGGGAGGTAGTCATCTGTGCTGGGAGTGAGTCTTCTCAGGGGTATGGCTGCTTTGGGAGCTCCATGTTCCTGTAAGTAACCCCTCATCCTGCTCTGTAAGGTAACTCCATTAAACTCAGTGGTTCACCCAAACTGGTTTTAATGTAACTGTACTTTGATCTGCCGTCTGTGTTCTAGCTGGAGTGAATTGACGTGTGTTTACATCTCCCCAGGGAGACCAAGTATGGTGGGTAATCTGGGCTCCTTGGAGGAGCAGGGAACTAGAGTCCGGCAAAGAGGACATGTGGTTACCAGTCCCCCAGGAGAGGGGGTTGGTGAGGAGTGGAGACCTGAGTGTCTTCCAGGACAGGGGCAAGGAAGGCTCTGGGCTCACTTGCCAGGGTGGCTCTGATTTCTGGAGGTTGGACATCCAAGATGGAAGTGTGGGTAGGGTTGGCTCATCCTGGCATTCTCCTTGGCCTGCAGAAGGCTTTCTCCCTGGGTCCTCATGTGGTCCACCCTCTGTGCCTGTCCAAATCCCCCCACCACCCCTTTCATTACTAGAGATGGAACCCAGGGTCTTTTAAGTACTCTGGCATTCGTAGCTGTATCCATGCCCTGGACCTCAGGAAATAAGCTGGTCTTGAACTAGAGCTCCTTGGCCTCCTAGATGCTGGCACCACAGGTGCATGCCAACAGATCCAGACCAAATCTCTCCTTATAAGGACACCATCTTATTGGCTTGAGACCCTCCCTACTGACTTGACCAAAGACCCTATCTCCAAACATGTCACATTCTCAGACAGCAGGGGTTAGGACCTCAATATATGACTCCTAGGGGGCCACAGTTCTGCCCTTAACACTGTCCCTAAGGAAGTGCTATTTGGGCCGAGATTTAAACTAAATGACAGTGCTAGGGAAAAGGAAACTTCCAGACAGGTGAACATTGTCTGAGCAGACCTGACTGAAAGGATATAAGGTATCCCTGAGGGGCTGTGAGGACATTGGAAGATTCTGGAACATGGTACCCAGTGAACTTCAAGATGTAGGGTCAGGCTCTGATGAGAATTATGGTCTCTCTCTCTCTCTCTCTCTCTCTCTCTCTCTCTCTCTCTCTCTCTCTCTCTCTCTCTCTCTGAGCCTGCTGAGATTTGATTTGGAAAGTTAGATGTGGCCCTTACCTATGGTAAAGAACAAAGGCTAAAAGTGGACATGAGGTGTGAATAAGAGACTCCTGAGGCTACAGACAATGACAGTGACAGCTGGTCCAGGGCCATGGCCTTGGGATAGGTGTTGTGGAAGAATGCAGAATGGAGCAGTTACCTTCTTGTTGCTGAAATAGCACACCCAACCAGAAGCAGGTTTTGGAAGGAAAACGTTTATTTCTGGCTTACATCTTCAAGGGGAAGTCTCATCATGGTAGAGAAAACATGGTAAGAGCAGACAGCCATGTATCACATCTCTACATCAGCAGGGAGGAAGCAGAGAGGGTGATGTCAGTGTGCCATGTGGTTCTGGGCTATAATGCCTCAAGGGCCAGCCCCCAGTGACACACCTGCTGTGTCAAGGCTCCACCTCCCAAAGGCTCCACCAGTTGGGGATTGATTGTGAGACTTAATCACAAACACGTGAGACTATGGAGGACACTTTATATTCAAATTGCTGCACAGAGAAAAGGTGGAGGTGTTGATGAGGTCGCCCATGGGGCCTAGAGTGATCGAAATGGCTCTTGTGTCCCTGCCTGGCCCATGGAAGATGCCTGACCTGAAAGTGATCACACTGGAGAAGATGCCTTGGATGAGGACACTGGGTTAGGGCCTGGTGACTCTGGTGCCTTTGAGGGCACAGGACCTGGGCAGACTGTGACCACATAGGGACAATAGCAGTGATGGGAAGAGAAACCAATGGTGAGGTGAAAGAATCAAGCCATTCTTGCCTTCCAGAATACTCCACGCTGTTCAGCTCTACTTAGTCCATATCCAAGCCCACTCCCCATTCCTGACCCTTTGACGTAATATCCCAAGGGCTTCTGGGACTCCATGTTTTTCCCCAGTAGGAACAGTCGCCCAAGCTTGGCTCACAGAGCTGAGTCCTTATAGTTCCTCAAATACTAACTCTTGAATGTGTTTGCTGTGTTATTAAGTCATTCGTTGCCTGGGCTGTTCTGAGGTAGGAATGTGATGGGTGTGTGTCCTGTGCTCTGATGGGTTCACGTGATGCACTCATTGATGGGTTCGTGTCTTATGCTATGGTAGTTGTAGCAAATCACGAGACTGGTAGCTCCAACAAGACGTATTTGTCATGTTATATACTTCTTGAAATCCAGGATGGTCCTCCCTGGGATACAGTCAAGATGTCCATGTGGCTCAGTGCTTTATGGGAGAATTATTTCCTTGCCTTTTCCAGCTTTTCTGCAGCTTGTTTACCAAGCAGCACCCTTAATCTCATTTAATCCGTTTCTGTTGCTACCCAATACCACAGGCTGGGTGAGTTGTTTAGGACTCATGGTTCTGGCTGCCCAAAGTTGAGGAGCACATCCGGTGTTGGCCTTACTGGCAGAGTCCCCAAGTAACACAGGCATCACATGGCAAGATGCAGAGAGTTGGCATGTATATCTACAATGCAACCTCCTCTTTCTCCTCCTCTTCCTCCTCCTTCTCCTTTCCTTCCTTTATTTTAAAGATAAGGTATATGTATCCCAGGCTGGTCTGCTAAGGATGACCTTGAATTTCTGATCCTCCTACCTCTACCTCCAGAGTGCTATAACTACAAGCATGCATGACCATACACAGTTTATGGGTGCTAGGGTGCAAGGCCAAGGCTTTATGCACATTAAGCAAGCACTCAACCAACTGTCCCCTTGTCTTATATGACCAAGATTCAGTCATGGGACCCTACCTCGATTCAATCCTAATTGCTTTCCAGAGCCCCCCCCCCAACACCATGGTCGGGTAAACTTCCCCCCCTCTTCGTCTGGCCATGGGGATGAAGTATCCATGTGAGTTTCAGAAGGACCTGTCATGTTGAAGTCACATTCTCTCCTCTTCTGTTCTGTCAGCCTTCAGGACCCTTGTGCTGGCATGGCCCAGCTGGACAGTCTGGATGCTGCCCTAGTTTCTAGCCAGCTGATTCACATTCTTCACCCTATCTTTGCCTCCTCACAGGTTCCAGAGATTAGGTTGTGGGTGCCTTTGGGAGCCTTTATTCTGCTGACCACAAATGTCCACCATCCTGTTTTACAGATGAGGAAAGGGGGGCAGAAGATCGGTAATTGCACTGAACCCAGTGTTGCTCAGTTAATGAGGGTGTGACAAGATTCAGACCTAGTAGACTGGCCCTCGTGCTGTGAGCTCCTCTCTCAGGGATGGTAAAGGCCAAGTGCACCTTTCTGTCCCAGAGTGAACGGATCCTAATTCAAACATCCTGTCTTCACAGAAGACTAAGGACCCTTTCCTCAACTAAATTCAGTTCTTAAGGGCACTAGCTTTTGCCTGTGTCTCCCCACTAACGTCCTCTGTGTTTGTGGAGTAAATAAGACATTGAATGACAGTGCTTGGCCCTGGGACTCCAGTGCCAGCAGATTTAAGAGTGTTTTAGATACACTCAACAGAAGCCTTTATAGGTCTCTGGAAAGCCCTAACCCACAGCTAATGGTACTGTGGACATTACTGTTTCCCTTTTCTTCAAGTCCCTGGATCCAATTCCAGCTCCCAGGGAACACTTTCAGAGCCTTCATTCTAAAGCACTTTGGGCTCCACAATTCCATTGCCTGTCTATATCCTGATCTTCAGGAAATACTCCTCCCAGCTGAAGGCAGTCAGGGTTGGACCTGGGGAGATGGGGAACCAGGACACTCAGAAACCACCTACTGTTCAGAGGCCATGGTAGATCCTTACAGACTCCTTTGGAGTCCATGGGGTCTTGGTAACAAGGGCTTCTTCTCGGAATTGCACAGAACGCCTGGGATGCTAATCCGATGGTGTTAGTGGCAGGCTGGCATTGCCAGACAGTGCAGAGGGACATAGTGAAGGCAGAATACTTTATAGAAATGGTTGTGAAGATTCACTCTCAGTGACAGCTGAAGGAAGTCCCACAAGGTGAAGAAGACCCATAGGAGCAGGTGAGCTGAAAGGACAGAGAAGAAAGATGTTCTGGCCCCAGAGATCTTTCAGTCCTGAGCTGACTGTAACCTCCATATAGAACCCACACATTTAGAACTGGAAGGAACTGTGGAAATAAAGTCCACCCCCTGCTACCCAGAGGATGGTGTTCAGCAACAGCTCAAGGCCACTGAGCGAGTTGACCCAGAGCCAATACTGGAACCTGGCTCATGTTAAGAGCACACGGCTTCCGAGTGGAAGAAGCAAGACTTTCTTGGCACCAGGGACCCCTTCTGGGTCACTCAGACTCACCCTTTGAGGCAGGCCACGGGGCAGAGGTCACAGGTCTGCCGTGGTTGGTTATGTTGGAGGGACAGTGGGGTGGGCTTCACCAATCCCCAGCCCTCTGAGCAGCCTTTCCCCTTTTCCTCCTGGGATTTCTGATCCAATGACCTCCGGCATGTCTAGCCTTTTTAATGCCAGGGAGCTCTTTCCATCCTGAGGAGCCCTTCCCATCTGTAGAGTACTCTTCCCCCCACAGCCTTGGGGTATCCTTCCTGTCCTTGGGGTACTGTCCTATCCTGGGACATCCATCCTCACTCTCTTGTCTTCTTTGTTTATCTTTGCCCCAGGCATCCCAGGCAAACAGTTCTGGTCTCAGAGACTTAGTTGCTGTCCATTATCTCTATCGTCTATCTATCATCTATCTGTCTGTCTGTCTACCTGTCTACCATCTATCTATCATCTATCTGTCTGTCTGTCTATCTGTCTATCTATGTATCATCTATCTATCATCTCTCTGTCTGTCTATCTATCATCTATCTATCTATCTATCTATCATCTATCTGTCTATCTATCATCTATCTATCTATTATCTAGCTATCATCTATCTAGCTATTTATCTATCATCTATCTGTCTATCTATCTATCATCTATCTATCTAATCTATCTCTGTCTCAGCATTTGCATATGTGTGGTTCACAAAATGTCCATACTTACATGTCCATATCTACATGTGTGTGGGTACTCATGCACATTTGTGCACATGTGTGTGGAGGCCAGAGGTCAATGCCAGGTGTCCCCTTCAGTAGCTCGCCACCTTATTTTAGAGCCAAGGTCTTGCACTGAACCAAGAGCTCATTGATTTGGCTGGGCTAGCCGGCCGGCCAACCCTAACGATCCTCCTGTCTCTGCCTTCCCAGCGCTGGGGTATGCTACCATGCATGACATTTTTATGTGGTGCTGGGGATCTGAACTCAGGTCCTCATGCTTGGGAGGCAAACACTTCATCTGTGGAGCCATCTCAGACCCAGCCCTGTTTGGTTTTCTTTGATGGGAACCTAACAGCCATGCTTTGGTCCCCAATACAACCTTCTTCCCCTCCCCGTGGCCATGCATCTTACTCCTTCTGGACCCCCAGCTCGGTGCCAGGATGTTGGGAGGGATGCCCACACTGTGGGCATTGGGCTGACTTTGCTCTTTACTACGTATTTTCTCACCCCATGAATCCGTGAGCCCCTCAGAGCCAAGCCCTACTCCCTGTGAGAGCCCCAGCCCCCATCTCTCATTCCTATGCCTCTCCCAGGCCTGACACGGTTGCTTTGAAGGCGCCTGGGTGCACGCTCTGTCTCCCACGCCAGGCTCAGCTCCTTGAGCACAGTGATTGTCTATTCATCTTTAATTCCATAATTACAAAGACAACAATCCTATCGTGCTTGCCAAGTGCCAGGCGCAGTCTTAAATGCTTTACACATATTAGCTCGTTTAATCCTGACCCCGCCCCGGAGACAGATATGATGACGTCGACCCTGATTGCAGACATGGTACGAATGCACAGAGAGGTGAAGTGACGTGGGTTTGCAGGTCATATGGTTAGTGAGAGGCAGAGCATGGTCCCCACGTGGGTCTGCCCCATCACAGGGCAGGCTGTGACAGGAAACACTTATGAAATGAATGATAGATTGAATGAACCATGTACCTGGTTTGGAGTGATTTCTTCCGAAGTTCCTGGAGTGACTAGGGCAGAGTTGGGAGTCCATAAGGAAGGTACCTGAGGGTTACTTCCTTTATAAGAATGATCACAGTGGTTGAAGAGATGGCTCAGCTTTTAAGGTGCTTGCCTGCAAAGCCTAAGGACCTGGGTTCAATTCCCCAGTACCCATGTAAAGCCAGATGCACAAAGTGGTGCATGCATCTGGAGTTTGCAGTGGCTGGAGATCTGGTGTGCCCATTCTCTCTCTCTCTCTCTCTCTCTCTCTCTCTCTCTCTCTCTCTCTCTCTCTCTCTCTCTCTCTCTCTCTCTCTCTCTCTCTCTCTCTCTCTCTCTCTCTCTCTCTCTCTCTCTCTCTCTCTCCTTGCAAATAAATATTTTTTTTAATTTTAAAAAAGAATGCTCCCAGGTCCAGTTAGAGCTCAGCTATGACTTTGACTCTTTTGGCCGCCCTCCTCCATAAGGCAGGTGATATAGCCCAGCACACACGTCAAGAGGCTGCACCCCAGAGTGCTCCCAGCCCAGGGCCATCCCGAGGGCAAGTGACAAAGCTGGGCCTGTTTGATTCCCAGAGGACCCACATATCCAGCAGATGCCCAGGCTTCCTCTCATAGGGATTGTCTGAGGAGCAATCCCTCAGTCAGCCTGTCATTAAAGCCCTGAGCAGGGGCAAGTGGCTTCCCCAGATCCAAGGGCTGGTCTGTGCTAAACTGCTGACAGCCTCCACCTCTTTCTCCATGATCTCTTCATGTCCAGAGGCCTTTAGGGTGGTCACTGGGTTCCCACCCAAGAGCTGGACTTCAGGACTCAGGACTCATCCTCTTGGTTCACTTCACTGTGGGCCATATGAGCGTCTGAGCGGTGATGACCTGTGTCTAGAGACACGTGCAGAGGTGGCACCAGGAGCCAACGTGGCATCAAACATTTATTAAGCTGGAGTGAGATGCTGAGCACACCTACTGCTATAGAAAGGGAGGGAAGGGGGTGCTGTGACCAACTGTAGGGGGCATTTCTCCTGGCTGATGGCTGGGCCTGATGGAGAGGGTGGAGCTAGGGGGATTCAGGGACAGGTCCACAGGCCACCCTGACACTTCTGCAGGAGATGAACACCTACAGTTGTTGCTGTGAGGAAAAGGAGAGAAATGGACAGGGCTCATCATCTGGTGACTGAGGAAATTGAAATCACAGATGAAGGAGGAGAAGGGAGGAGGGGAGAGGGATCAAAGGGAGGTGTACATGTGTCAGTGTGTGTTTGTAGGTTCATGAAATGCCATGTGTGCCCCAGGCTTCCATTTGATTTGTCTCTCCAGGCACATCTGACCAAGGGGAGTCAAAATTGGATTTGCAAAGTATTCATTCATTCATTCAACAACTGTTTATTGAATATCTTCTATGTACCAGTGGGTCTAGAGCTGAGGGGTCAATGGTGAAATGACACCTTCCTGTTCCTTCCATTCTAGAGGGGTGGCCCAGGATATGGACATGCTCGGTTCTGGGAGTCAGTGGAAAGAGGGGGTGAGGCTATGAAGGCCATGTGCAACCTGGAAGGGTTGGGGCGTATCGTTGGGGCCATTCTAGAAAAAGGTTTCGAAGGGCCTCTTTGAAGTGGTGGCATTTGGACAGTTGCCCTGATGAAGTGGGGAGTTGTGTGGAGAGAGCTGAGGGACCCTGAAAGCCAGGCCCAATAAAGAACTGAACATGGAATTAGCAGGGGAACAGGGGGCCTGCGGAGGAGAGCCTGGAGGGAAGACCACCAGCAACCAGTCCAGTGATGGTGGCTTTTATTCTGAGTGTGGCTGGGAGCTTCTATGGCTGGTGTGACTTATGCTTTGAAATGCGCTTTCTGCTGCCCTGTGGGGTAGGGCAGAGGGGCAGAGGAGGCTGTGCCTAGGCAGACCTGGTGGTGGTCCCAGCCATGGTACTTGCCGGCAGCAGGGTGGTGAGGAGTGGTAGGACCTACGGTGCCTCATTGGGTCCATGAGGAAGGTGAAGACAAGGTTCCAAGGTCCCAATAGCTGGGCAAATGGTGATGGCACCTGCCATCTGTGATGGTTGATATCAGCTAGACATAACCTGTGAGGAATTATGTAAATTAGATTAGCCTCTGAGTGTGCCTGTTCGGGATTATCTAGAATAGGTTAATTGATGTGGCAAGACCCACCTTAACTGTAGGCAGCATCATTCTGTGGACTGGACTGGGTAAACAGGAGAGAGCTGGCTGAGTAGCAGCATTCATCACTCTGCCTCCACATTGTGAACTGAATGTGACCAGCCGCTTCAAACTCCCACCACCATGATAGACTGTAACCCAGACTGTAGTCGGAAATAATCCCTTCCTCCCTGAAACTGACAATTGTACAGTATTTTTTTGCCCCAGCAATGGGAAGGTAACTCATATAGTGCTCATCTCTGAGATGAAGAAGTCTTGGGGACAGTTGGGTTGGGAGAGGTGACTCAGAGTGGTCCATAGTCTATTGGGATGAACTTGGTCACGGCAATGGCTCTGGTCCCTCTGTTCTCACTCTGCTGCAGAAATTAGGTAGGACTCTAGTGGTTGGTTAGGTAGGACCCCATCTAGAGCTCAGAGACCCCTCCACCTCCCTCCTTATTGACATTGTAGAATCCTAATCACCTCCTGCAGCCATGGCCTGTGACCCATTTATTCTCGGCAGAACCAGAACAGAGTTTCTTAGGTAGCAGGAAGTGTCCAGGGCATGGCTGGATAGAAGCAGAAGATGTGGAGGAGCCATTCCACAGAGGAGGAGGTGCTGCCGGATAGAGGCGGAGCCATGTGGCAGGCTCTCATTCATTCATTCATTCATTCATTCATTCTTCATTCGGCGTGCCATCATAGGGCACTGAAGCACAGTTGACAGTGGAGACCCCTGACTTCTGTCAGGGAGGGAGACACATAGTGACAGTAAGGCAGCATGATGAGGGAGTGTTTGATGGACTGGGAAGCATCCTCTCCAGGGAGGGCATCCCGGCTTCCAGATAAGGACAGGCTGGGTGGTAGCCAGATGCAGGAGGTCACAAATGGAGGAAATACTGGGGACATGAGAATGATCCGTGACAGTGACATGCAGATACCTTTTCTCCAGAAGCAAGCTGGACATCATCTGCTTAGGTCATTCACTCATTCATTCATTCCTCCATCCATCCAATCTTCCCCTGCCTCTCCCTGAAGATAAGGAAGCAGCCAAGGTCTACCATTCTAAGAATATCCGAGCAGATGGGCTGCTCCAGGGAGGAGAGAGTCACTGGGGATGAGACCCTCGTGGGCTGGAGAGGGGGCAGGTGCTGGCTGGAGTCCATCTGGGCTTACCTTTCCTGGAAGACAGGCCAGGCAAGCACAGGAGGCGATGTTTCCAGTAAGCAGGCATAGCTGGGCTGGGCACACGCCTCCTCACTCAGACGAGGCAGCTCTGGGGCTCTTTGGTAGCCCTAATGAGTGCTGTGGAGAGCTGTTTACTGCTAAGTGAGCTGTAATGGCTTTCTGTGGTTGTTAGACACAGGCTGCTGGAGTCCAGAGGGGCCTCCAAGCCTGGCTCCCCACACACTCCCCCCCCCCCAGACCCAGATCAATGAGCCCAAAAGGGGACTGGTGGGCCCTGAGCTCCCTGAACACAGGTGACCACAAGAGGCACATCAGGGCTTGCAGTGGTCACCCTTGACTCCTGACGGTGGGCTGGTGGAGGGAGAGAGCTCAAATGAATAGGAGAGACCCCAGGGACAGAATATGTGGGGTTAAGTCATATCCTTGGAGGGCCTGGGTCCAACCTGCTGTGGGGAGGGACCACTTAAAGCTAAGTCAGATTCAGTCCAGAGAGGGTTGGGGGAAACCCAGAAAGCAAATGGAATGCTCTGAAGGGCTTTGGTGCTCGAGTTCCATTCTGCTGCAGGCGGAGAGCCTCAGTCTTCCCATCTCTAAAATGGAGCTAAAATAGCACACTCTGTGAAGAAACAAGACTAAGGCAGCTCAGTGGAACACAACTGGTACATCATTACTGTCACCACTGTGGCACTCACCATCACCCACAACCAGCCTCACCATCCTCATATTATCTCTACTTCTCACCACTACTACCAGGACCACCACCATCTTGGCCGCCACCATTAGAACCATAAGGGATGTGTCCTTACTGGGTGTCATTTGCTACATTTGGTTTCGGTTTATGGCCAAGCTAATGAAAAAATATCAAAACCCAACTCCCCACTCACCCAGCCAGAGCAGGAGCGTGCCTCGTTCTCCATTAATTGTCTTCTGTGCTGGAGTTTGGGAAAACCCTAGAAGCTCCTCATCTGAGGGTCACGTAATCTCTGGGTCAGGTGCCTGAGGGGGAGGGCAGCTTGGTTCTGAAGCCAGGCTGTGTCTAGCAGGCAGGGGAGCAGGCTGGGCCTTGCTCTGTGTGGTCTTGCTCTCTCAGACTTTGATACAGTCCCGAGGGGTCCTGGGAAATCCTGGGGATGGACGGATGGTTGTTTCTCCAGCTCAAGCCTGGAAGAGTTAAGGCTCTGGGGTCTGATGGCTCATCCTTCACCCAGAGTAAGTGTCTTACATGCAGGGCTGTAACTTAGGGCCTGCTGTGGAGAGGCCTCTGGGACGCTTTTATCACCCCATTTCTCCTGGAGCTGGGAAAGTGGATGCTGGGTTCCCGGGAGAAAGACAAGGATGGAGCTGAGAGACTCCCAGCTAGGGAGGGACCTTCATGGAGGTTTCAAACCACTTGTGTGGGCCCTCATGGAAAAGGAAAGAAGGGGACTTTGGGGTTGGCATGACCCTAGTTCTACCACTTTAGCCCTAGCTGAAGGATCTTAGCTGAATGACTCAACATCTCTGAGCCTTCCTGCTGAGCTGGATTTTCTAAAAAAAAAATTAATAAGCAAAACAAATAGGAAGCAAGTTGGCCAGTTCTTACAGAGGCAGCCATGAGTGAGTGTAGCTTAAGCAAATGTTTGCAAAGGCTGCTGGGTGCTTTTACAGCCTGAGAATTCTCTGCACTTTGGAGGGGAGGTAGAAACACTGTCATATAATAGATCACAAAGTCCCTGAGGAGGTGGCCCTGCTGGGAGTGGCTTAGAAGGTAAGTGTGGTGATCACAGCCCACCCCATTCCCGCCAGCCAACAACCCCAAGTTGTTGGGTGAAGAGCTCTTGACTCTCTCTGTTTTCTCTCTCTTCAGATATTTCTCTTGTTCCCATTTACTCTCTTTACTCTTTCTAGAACTATGGACATCAATCCGCATCCCCTGAGGCTCTAGATTTGGGGGCAAAAATAGTTATCATGACTATTACTGCTCTGTTCCTAGATGTGTCCAGTCTATTCAGCAGGCTGGATATTTTCTACTGATCTACTTTTTCACTCACTGACTCTCTCTTTGTTCGAATTTTATTTATTTAGTTCTAATTTTAGATCTTGTAATTTTCAATTCTGGAATTTTCTTCTGGTTTTTTTTTTTTTGATAGTTTTTTTTATTTCCTTGCTGAGATTCCCTATTTGTTCATTCATTGTGAGTATGTTTTCCTTTGCGTCCTTGAGGACAGTGACCAGAGAGCTGTTTTAGAAGAGTCTATATTGGCTGCTATTTTTTTTTCTTGTGTAGGGATCACCCTTTCCTGATCCTGGTCAATGAGAATGGCACTTGGCAGAGTCTCTGGATTCGGTTGTGCTCATTGGAAGTATATTGACTGATTTGGTTTTTTTAGCATATTCATGTGTATGTGTGATGTGTGCGGACGGGGATGCATATGTGTTCATGTGTGTGAGGGTGGGTATGTGCACTCCATAGCCTATGTGTGGAGGGCAGAAGACCACCTCAGGTGTTAGACAGTCCCCACCTTCCACCATGTTTGAGACAGTCTCTCTCTCTCTCTCTCTCTCTCTCTCTCTCTCTCTCACTATTTGTTCTTGAGCAATTTCCTATATATAGCAATTTTAGTAATTTAATTATATAAACTCCCCATTGCCCCTGCCACTCTGGCTGAACCCCTTCTTCTATCCACCACATACACTAGTGGAGACATCGGTAAAGAGAGTGACCCCCCTTTTTCCCAGCGACCATTAACTACCAGTAGCCCCTCAGGGAGCCGGTGACTCATAAGCCCCTCCCCCACTCGTGATGGGCTGGAGACTGGGCCTACTTCCACAGGCCTTGTGCAGGTAACCACAGCCTCTGTGAGTTCCTGAGTGCCCTGGCCATGTCCGATGTCCCCTGAGCCTTAGGAGAGGACCATATAGACGTCTCACGGAAGGCTGAGCACTCAGCAGTCACTTCTTTCCAACACTTTGAGTTGTGAGTCTCTGCCTCTTACAGTTCACCACTGCCTACTTCCAGCTAGCTGACCTCTGACCTTCAGGGGATTCTCCTATGTCTACTTCCTCTCACCACCCTAGGCATGCTGGGATTACAGATGCACAGAGCAGAGGGTTCTTGGAGGATCCCAACTCTGGTTCTCATGTTTGCATGGTAAGCAGCGTGCCTACTGAGCCAGCTCCCCAACATCTTGACTTAAAACAAACAAACAAACAAAAAAGCAAACAGTTAAATTGTCTGGAGTTGAATGCCAAACTGTCTGTCATGGTGGGAAGTAATAAATCTTTCTTTAGAGCCTGGTATGAGGGCACACACCTTTGACTCCAGCATTTGAGGGGCTGAGGCAGGAGAATCGCACAGGTCAGCCTGGGCTAGAGTGGGACCCCACCTAGAAAAAACAGACAGATAAAAATACGTTTGAGACCAGATTCAGCTACAGAGTGAGTCCCTGTCCTGAATTGTTTTCAATATGTTTATTAGTTATTTACTTCAAGGACAGAGAGAGAGAGAGAG
>PVHP010014460.1:0-39065 GCA_004024765.1 Zapus hudsonius | reverse complement strand
GTAGCACCTACTAGAAATTTTAATCTTCACCCAAAAGTTTACTCGAAAAAAAATTCTGACCTGGGGATATTAGTTATAGCATCATTGTTAAGGTGCTTGTCTCCCAAGCCTAAATTCAATCCCCAGAACCCACATACAAATACCAGATGTGACAGCACGCATCTGTAATGCCACTCTGCAGCAAGCGGGCATAGGGACAGCTAAGAAACCTAAGATGCCACTTTATTTAGGCAGTAAACACATCTCTTTCCTATCAATGCACCTAGCAACCTGTTAGCAACCTAGGATCCCAACTACATCATGCTGCACAGATTCTCATTTTAAACAATGGAAATAAGCTACTCACCTTAGCAGCCTCTTGGTAAGTCCAGGTTTCTGTTCAAACATGTCTTAAAACACATCCTGAATCCAAGGGAGATGTGCAGACCATGCCAGGACTGGTTTTTGGGTGCCTGTAAAATAAGACAAAGTGTGTCCTTTGAGTGAACTTTTAGGGAGAACCCCCTATTTACCATGTTACTATAACTGTGTGTATATATGATTAACTTATGAAAAAGCTTACATAACCCAAGCCTGTCAATCAAACAGACAACAATGCAAACTGTGCCTCCTAGTGACCAGCTCCTCTTTCTGCTAGACCCCATAAAGAAAACTCCAAATGTTAAGCAGGGGCTCTTGAGTATACCCTCAGCCAAGTGGCCTACTGCCTGTCTTGACAGTGTGTCCAAAACTTGTACTTTGCTGAAAACAATGGCCCTCACAGCATAGTTTGTGGCCCCAAGGCAGAAAGTCAACAGTGGATCTCTATAAGTGAGATGGCAAACAAAACATGGTAGATGTCCACTCTAGAACACGAATGAAAACATGGTAGGTGCCACCCTAGAACATTAATGAGAACATGGCAGGTGCCCATCCTAGAACACGAATGAGAACATGGTAGATGCCAACCCTAGGACACAAATGAGAACATGGTAGATGCCCACCCTAGAACACAAATGAGAACATGATAGAGTCCCACCCTAGGACATGAATGAAAACATGGTAGATGCCCACTCTAGAACATGAATGAATCCTAGGAAATTATGCCAAGAGGAAATAGTAAAAGTATAAAAAAACCCTACCATTCACATCAATTTGAGTGACATTCATTCATTTCAATGGCACACTCTAAACACTAGAGTACATGTGTAGGATATATCAAGGGACTAAGTAGACATAACGATGGGGCGTGGGTGTGGTGTGGAGAATCCATTGGCACAGGGGACACCATGAGCAAGTAGATGCATGAGATATTCAGGATGATGACTTCAATTTGTACCTCAGGTCAAAACTTAAGAAACACAGGACAGAGGTGTTCTGGAGAAAGCTCAAGGAAAGTCTCTGAGTAAGCATGTGAGTTTTGTGTGGATAAACATGGGATATCTACATTGTCTGCTGAGCAGGACTTTTCCTTTACATACTGATTATATAATAAGTTATTTCTTAATGGCTAGGCATTGCATATTGGATTTCATTACAGTAAAATATACCTACAGTTCAATCTGACAGTTGTAATTCTTTCTAAGACCTTTATGAATCCCCCAATTCATAAACAGCCCACTATGCCACATAATTTTTCTCATAATATATATTTATAATGAGTCAGAACATTTTTTTCTCTAGGGACCTGGAGGCAGGGTGTTCAACTCCATCATTAACTGCATAACCCACCACTAAATTCTAGCATCCCAGCCAGCAAGCATAATTCTAGTTCATGCTTCAATAAAAGTACAAATTATAATACAAATTTTGAACCCGGAGGGTCGTTTGCAAATAATGAGAAATACAAATTCTAAATCAATGAAAGTCCAGGGAGTACTGTAGCATGATGACCACTCCAGTGCCCTGGAAGAGTTACTGCAGCCTTCTAAAGTGTTTAATATAATCTCTGAAACAACAGAGGCCACAAACAAACCCTGCTTGTTTTGATTGACAATTTGGCCTGTGGCTCTGACCATGACAGCACTGGATCTCAGCAAACCAGAGAAAATTGAAATTCTGAAAGAAGCTGTTGATTTTTGAAGCTTTTAATGATTCAAATTTTCAATCAGAAGTTTTGCTTTTCCAGTTCATTACCCACAGACTCTATGGATCAACCAATGTGTGAAGTCCATCTCCTCCTTAATTCCTCTAGTAATATAATCCTGTCCATCATTTTACTGAGCTCTGGAAAACAAAGGCGAAATATACATGTTCATTTCACCTTCATTTACCTTGGCAGGATCCCAAAGCCTCAGAAACATGGTAAAAAATAATAATAATTTAAAAATCCTCCCAGCATTTCAGAAAGCTTCTAAAATGAAGCTGGTCACTCTGATGGTTCCTTAACACAAGTGAAGTGATGGGAGGTCAAACGCGGGGAGACAGCCTGGTGTGACAAACGAGAGAGGCACGTGAAGAAAGGAGGAAGAGGCTCAGCCTCAAGTGAGAACTGCGTCCATCTCACAGAGCAATCCCACCTCAGGATTCTGAAGATGAAAATAATTTGGCTCTGAAATACACGTAGGCTATTCAGAAAAACAGCCACAATTACAAGTATGAGGCGGGGTGTGTGTGTGGGAATAGGTTTCTACTGGGCAAAATTGCATGTTATTGAATTGATTGAGTTGTCATTCAGAAAAGGTGATTTTAGAAATGAAACTAGCAGGGAAATAAATAGAGTAGAAATTCAGATAAAATTCATTCAAGTATTGCCACCAGTGTATGTAAAACTGAAGGATTATAGTGTGTGGAGGTGATGTCATTAAACGATGACACTGAAGGTCATTTCTTGTTACTCCTTTTCTAGAAAATATCCCATTTCTTCTTTGACTCATGGACTATCACCCAGCAGACTCCCTGGATCTCCTGGAGCCAGAACCAGCCAGACCTTGGTAATGTTAATAAATCTGCCTATTTTTCCATAACATGACCCACCTTCCCTTCTGGCCTCCTCTGTGCCCCTCACTAAGATACTAGTGTCTACGGTTATAATGGAGAAAGCTATAGAGAATCTAGTCTCGGTTTTCCTGTGTCTGATGAGGCAGATGACAGCACAAAATAGATTTCTACAAGAATGTGGCCAAAAAACCCTGTTGCTGAAGAAACCACAGAATGCCATAGACCGTCATCGAGAGACACTTTGAGGTCCGGAATGGTATCCAGCTCCCAGAAGCCAGTTAGTGTAGTGCTGGAAGGCACTGCACAGGCTGCCAGGGGAAACTGATCAACAACAGCTGGAGTAAACAGAGACTCTTGACATGAAACACAATCTGCAGCCATGAGTAGGCTGACCACACCTCCTACTCCTACTGGGAGAGAACTGCGAACCAAGAAAGGAGCACTTGTGTAATAGAAAAGCCTGGGCCTGGGGGAGACAATCAACAGCTTTCAAATTCGGCCAAATTTTCCACTTAGTGAGGGGGAGCCCTTGTCTGGAACTTGGGATGCAGGGCGATAGGCACCGGATCCCATACTCTTGGGCTCCCAAGACAAGATGCACTATGGGAGCGATTGATGGGGAGGCTACTAAAAATAGAATCTAGGTAATCCAGAATTGTGTATATTTGTTAACCTACACTGACCTCACTCTCCAATGGAGATTATGTTTGTATTTTTCAGGATGCAGTGAGAGAGCTGGGGCCCATCTAACCCTACCAACCAACCGTAGGCCGATAGCTGAGATCCTGGCAAGAGAGGAGCCACCACAGTCATATCGTGGAGGATCCATATGGAGAATGCAGAGAATGATGGAATGAACAAGAGACCCACAGCCACAGCCATTCAGTCAACACAAGATAGGCCAGTGAGACAGAAACCAATGATTTTTGACACAAAGACCCCTAAGCTCACAACGTTAAAGCAGCCTTAATACTCATCCACCATGACTCAGGGAACTGAGTGGAAGAGGGGGCGGAAAAATTGTGAGAGCCGTGGGGGGGGGGGAGACTATCCAGAGGCATGGCGCCCCTCAGTAACAACATACTAGAGCCAGGAGAACCTGGATGAATACTAAGCTATCCATGGTCCCCTGTCACAAGACTGATCCAGACGACCCACGGAGGAGGATATCCAGCGGATTGGGGATGGGAGGGGCATCAGGGAATTGGGGATAACAACTCACTGTTTGCCCACTAAATAATGTAACTCGTTATGGACAATTAAAAAAAAAAGAATATGGCCAATTCAAGTTTTGTTAGGTCTCTGTTAGCCCAAATGTGATCAGCCCTGGTCTAAAATTATTATTGTACTTCTCTAATAAAAAATAAATAAATAAACCTAACAGAAGTTGCTTAAGGAAGAAAGGGTTTATTTTGGCTCATGGTTTTGAAGGCGTTCTACTCCATCCATCATGGCAGAGAGGACAAAGAGGATTATTTCAGTTCATGGTGGTTAGAAGCATACAGCAGACTATTCACATAACATCAGACCAGGAAGCAGAGCAAAGCCAGAACCTGGAGTAGGGCTGTGACCTTATTCAAGACATGAGCCCATGGTGGCATTTCAGATTCAAAACTCCACTTGGATTGCGTATAGTGCATAGTAGGCTCTCAACAAAAGTATTTTCAATACACGATGAAATAATGAGCTTTGGACAGTGCCCTGAAGTATCAGGAATTTGAGAGAAAAAGAACAATAATCAGAATCCAATTTTGGCAGAAGAATAAAACCCCAAGTAGAAATGAGAACAGGGGTACAGAACTCATCTTCTTGGAAGACTGGACTGGCAAGGAGGCTGCAAGTTTCAAGTACTGTAGCCAAAGAGACTGGGGGATAGGAAAGGGCTCCAATCCTAGCTGTGCACGCAAATATTGAATGCGATCAACTCAGAAAGCTTAGCTGGCATGTGGTCATTCACCAGCTCACAAACCTCTGGGGAAGATCAGCCAGGAGTGGGCAGAGAACACTACAGATGGAAGACCTCAGGGCCTCTTCTGGCTGGGAAAGACCCAGAAAGAAAGGCTATGGAGTCTTCTCCATAGTTCCCCTTTCCTTTCCAAACCAGTGCCTGAAAGTCAATTTTCAAGCC
The DNA here is from genome assembly GCA_004024765.1 of Zapus hudsonius. Lineage (NCBI taxonomy): Eukaryota > Metazoa > Chordata > Mammalia > Rodentia > Dipodidae > Zapus > Zapus hudsonius. The sequence goes on along the minus strand of PVHP010014460.1, from coordinate 34,018 downwards.
AGTCACGGGTCCCTCCTCATCACTGGGGGCAAGAGTTGAACTCCCTGGAGCATTTGAGAAGAAAGGAGCTTGTATATGTGTATGTTCAGCGGCACTATAAACGTTGGCTGTTTGTACATTAAGTAGTATTTCATGTTGATCTTGGGCTGAAATTGTCAAATCTAATTGTCTGTAATTATAGAAATGCAGCCTTGGATTCTCATTCAAGCAATTTTGTACATCAAGAAGGCAAATGAGTTGCGGGGTGGGGGGGTGACCATAGAAGCTGCAATTGGCATCTATCTCGTGCTTCTCGTGTCGGAGGCCTTCCTGAAGCTGTGAGCGGCAGCCTGTATGGAAAGTACACTTAAGGACCTGCTACAGGGCATGAAAATAAAATCTTCACTCAAGTAAACAGTTGTTCACTTCTACAGCCTACTCACACGGAACTTCATGCTCCGTTATGATATACAGCTTCTATGTGTTTGGAAGCTCTAGAATGTCATTCAGTGAAGCATCCTCTAAGTGACTGGCTGATAAATGGTTATTTACTGACTAGCTTTCATGGCCCATGAAAGCCTTTAAACTGGAATGCTGTCCCTAACTACCCATTAGTGAGCATGGTAATTCTTCCTAACGGTGTGTGAGCCCGTTATCTTGACAGTCATAGTGGCGTGGGGTGGCAGACTGGATAGAATGAGGAAAGGCCCATGCTCAACCCAGGGGGCTCCATGCATCCTCTAAATCAAAAGCACTTGGATGCTGCATAGCGTAGTCACAGAACTTGGTGGGAGGGGAGTTTAAGCAGGGGGATTGTAAGTTCGAGACCAGCATGGACTTAACACATGATCCATGTCACAAATAGGAAAAGTTTCCAGAAAAAGCTATGAACACCACAGACAGCATCTGTTACTGTGGCCGAACCTCATACCCACCTTCTGCTGGTCAAGCACCGGAATGGCTATGTTCTCAAGGTATTAAGGAAGCAAGTATGTCTGTTCTGTTTCCTAGAGACATCTGGGAATGCTCTTCAGCGTTAGGGAAGGCATTTCACTCCGGGAAGAAAAGGCCATCCACAGACTGATAGCAGAACGGATCCACATTTTCCTTGCAAGATTGTTGATTGGTGTCTGCAAAGTATTTTAATAGAAATGGTAAGTAGTTCTTAATTATTACAAAGGTTTTTCTTATAGTTACCATATTATAATGGTTATTGAGAGCCGGGCGTGGTGGTGCACACCTTTAATCCCAGCACTCAGGAGGCAGAGGTAGGAGGATTGCCAGGAGTTCAAGGCCACCCTGAGACTACATAGTGAATTCCAGGTCAGCCTGGACTAGAGCAAGACCCTACCTCGAAACCCCCCCCCCAAAAAAAAGGTTATTGAAACAAAAAGAGATATCAAGTATGGAGTGTTTATTAATTATCAGAAATTGTGCTAAGCATTCCATGCAAGTACTTTACATAGAATTCTCATGAACTCACAGTAAGGCCGTGAGAGAGGCTAGTCATCTTCTATATGAGAGAGCTGAAGCATGGAGAGCCTAAGTAACTTTCCCTGATGTTACAAAGCAACAAGACTGAGGTTTGAAGCCAGTGCTCCGAGTCTCTGTGATCCAGGATTCATCATACTTTCCATATTTCTCAATTTGAAAATGAATATTTTTTTTCTTTTTTAAATACTTTTACTTATTTGTTTGCAAGTAGACAGAGCAAGATTAAAAAAAATAGGTACACCAGGGCCTCTTGCTGCTATAAACTAATTCCAGATGCATGCAGCACTCTGTGCATCTGGCTTTAAGTGAGTATGGAGAATTGAACTCAGGCTGTTCAGCTTAGCAAGAAAGTGCCTTTAACCACAGAACCATCACTCCAGCCCAAAATGAATACTTTTGATTATATGCTCAGAAAGATATTTTGTGGTTACCTTTCTAAAATCAATATTAACCATACAAAGGTGATGTCTGAGAGTACTTGCCTGAGCAGAGGGCCAAGTGAAAGATGAGAAAGAAGAGGGAAAATGAGATGCTGGGAATGGAGAAAGATGGCCGAGGGAAGAAAGGAAGCAAATGGACCTGGATGAGATCTTTGAGGATGAAATGTGACGGTGAAGGCTTTCAGATCTCAAAACAAGGACTCGGGACTCTGTTCGAGCTCTTAAACCAATGTCACTTCTCACCTCATGAAGATTTCATAACATAAAACTATAATGAATGTTAAAACAACTTAGCTGTCAACTAGCAAAGGGAAGAAGTAATTGTTGGCAACTACAAAGAGCAGATGTTTTAAAAGGAATGAAATTGCTTAAGTGACATATTTATAATAAGTATCATCTTTCTCTTTGAAGTAGTGAAACAAGATGATTTTCACATTTTCATAATACTAATGATAACCTAGCATATTAAATTATTGAAAACACTTCATTGGTGTGTTAAGGACCATGTTTCCTCGTGTGCTTTTCTCCTTTTTTGCACACCACCTTCAATGATATCTGACACTTTCTCTAACTCAGCAAGTATACAAGTACTCCCAAAAGGTTACTAGAGTTTCTAGGGAGTCCTCCATCCTCAGATGATCACTGTAATATTAGGGCAGGGAAAATAATGTAGACATCTGGTTATGAGCCAAACCAATAGTATTTTATTTTTGATATTTTAATTTATTCATTTGCAAGGGGAGACTGAAAGAGGGAGAGAGAATAGGCACACCAGAGCCTCTTGCCACTGCAAACAAACTCTAGATGCATGAGCCTCTTGGTGCATCTGTCTTTACATGGATACTGGGGAATCAAACCCAGGCTATTAGGTTTGACAAGCAAGTGCCTTAACTATTGAGCCATCTCTCCAGCCCTAAACCAGTGGTGTTTGAAAAGACTCCCTTTTAAAACTTTCTTGAGTATTCAAGGATCAGCCAAATATAAGAAAAAAAGAGAATACCAGGCACCTCTGTCAGCACAGCAAAGACACAGGTCCTGTGCTGATGCAGCAGAGCAGATAGGAAGGAGGGAGACAAGAGACATGGGAACTGGGACAGGGACCCTCATAGACAGGACACACACGGTCCTTACTCATCCTCTGAATAAGCATGAAAATTCTTTCTACACCTAGCAACATGGGAGAGGAGAAGGTGCTTGTTTTAGCTTTGTATCTTTGTTTGATCCAGGTGTCTCCCACAAACGAATGTGTTCTGAATGATCGAGCCCCAGCTGATGGCAGTATTTGGGTATTAGAACCTCACTGGAGCTGTGTTGTTGGGAGCACAGTTATGGGTGTTATAAGCCAGCTTCCCCTTGCCAGTGTTTGGCACACCTTCCTGACACTGTTTGCAGTGCTATGGCAGAGGTGATTTCCACCCTCTGTTCATGCCATCATTTTCTTTGCCATGATGGAGTCTCCTCTCAAGTCTGTAAGCCAAAATAAACCCATTCTTCCACAAGCTGCCTTTGGTTGGATTCTTTTCTGCAGCAATGAGAAAGTTGACTACAACAGATTTGGAGCCCAGATGTGGAGTCTGTTGCTGCTAGAACCCTGATTCTGTGGCTTTGACCTTTTGGAATTGATCTGCAAGAGGAATGTGGACAGATTTGAAACCTCGTCCAAAGAGACGCCTTGCAGTGCTGTAAGTACAGCTTCATGGATCATTCTGGTCAGAGTTGAAAGACCTGAATGCAGTAAGGACTATGGACTGTGAGGTTTAGCTTATAAGGGTGAGAAAGAACTTTTTCAGGACTTTGCCAGAAGCAGTTTGCATGAGAGGTTTGCTGCATTCTGCCTGCCTGTGTCCTGAGAACTCCTGCAGGGTTGCTTTGTGTGGAAATGGACTGGTGTGAACAGATGGAGATGGCACAGAAAGAAAGGAAATCCGTTCACCTGCAGTTGTTTGAGAAATTACAACCATTGAGATTGGGCCAAGTGATCTGCATTGGGACATCAGGGAAAATGAGGATTCTTTGAAGTAAGGGCCTGAATGCTTCCCCCTGCCCCAGATTAACAAATTGATAGGTGTCCCAACTGGCACTATGGAGTATAACAAATGCAAGAAGAAACAGTCATCGGATTTGCAACATGTTTTGAAAATGGCTGTCAGCAATATGAAGCAGGTGTGCTGGATTGCCTACATGGAGGCCAAGGAAGCCATGAAGACGAACTGTTGGTTGCAGTGGAGACCCAATAAATGCCAGGACTGTGTATGGCTGCCAAGGAGAGCTGCCAGCACTGGATGAAGTTTTCCCAGACTGTGAGTAGCCAAGCTGGAGGGGTAGAATCAGATCTCCAAGAGACTTGTTACTGGTTAGAATTATTGGACTTGAAGTTTGAGTTTGATGTTACCCTGTCTGTTTTAAATACTGTATTGTTTCAATCTGTGTTTGCCATGCATCTTTTGCAGTGTGAATGTTCTGTACCATTATGGGTTTATTGTTTTGGTATTATGACTCAGTTGAAAGAAAACCTGTGGGGACTTATGAAGTTGAGCTGAACACATTGTATTTTACATCATGTATGATTTAGTTTGTGGGGGCCAAGGGGTGGACTATCATGGTTTGACCCAGTTGTCCTCCACAAACAAATGTGTTCTGAATGCTCAATCTCCAGATGATGGCAGTTTGGGTATTAGAACCATGTTGGAGCTGTGTTGTTGGGGGCACACTTATGGGTGTTATAAGCCAGCTTCCCTTTGCCAGTGTTTGGCACACTTTCCTGCCACTGTTTGCAATGATAATGGCAGAGGTGATGTCCACCCTCTGTTCATGCCATTGTTTTCCCTGTCATGATGGAGTCTTCCCTTGAGTATGGAAGCCAAAATAAACCCATTCTTCTGCAAGCTGCCTTTGGTTGGGTTCTACTCTGCAGCAATAAGAAAGTTGACTACAACAGCTAGGATTTGTTTTGCCCACTGTTCCTGGAGTAACATGGATACTTTCCAGCTCAGAAAAGGCTGAACTCTTGGGCTCCATTTCTATCTTGCTACAGCCATCTTGATGTTTTTCAAAAGTACCATGTTCTCACTGCTTCAGGCCTCACCTAACTCACTCAGTTCTACACTCAACTACTGGCACTTTTTTTCTCTCCCATAGAGGTTGAATGTCTTGCAATATACCCAGGCTTAGCACTCTCTTGTCTTCTTTTCTTAGCCCTTATCACACTTGAAGAATAGTCATAGCTGTGTTTTAAGTCAGTTGCCAAGGTTGACTAATAAATCAGACAGCTGGGTACATCCCAAACATAATTGGAAGTGTTATCTGTTATTTGTAACAGTGTGTGTTCTATCTGACCATGTAGTACTGGGGAATGTCCATGACATCATGCTTTTGATTGGATCACTGGTAATCGTCTTCTTAGGGTTATTGTTTGGGCCTCACATTCTTCCTTCCTAACCAGAATTGTCTCCTCCCTCTTAGAAGCTATAAAGTTTCAGATGCTTCTCCAAGGCAACCACAGGGGTAATATCAATAATCCAGTGATGAGAGATGTCTCTTAAAAGACATCAAAGGGGGACTTGAGATAGGAGACTTAGAAGCCCACCCCAAAATTAGGTAATATTTCATATTAATTAGTTTTGTGCTGACACTGTAGTTTTTGCTTTCAATGATTTGTACTGCAGGCCCTGATTTATACTGTCTTTTTTTTAATCTCTGTAACTATGACCATAGACAGACCTCTGTCTGCAAACTAAACATACTTCTGTATGCTCCCCATTTCCTCTAAAAGACTTATATCTCTGGTACCAAGTCTCTGGCACTAGGCCAGGGTGACAAGCTCTAAGACTAATAATAGTCCAAGAAAAGTATATAAGCTCTGAACCACCAAGAATCGGGGTCCAGGCTTTGGAAGAGATTCCACTGAGCCTATGCTGGCATGAAAATAAACTGATTCTCCACATATTCTCTGGTGCTGGTTTCTCATAATGGTCTCACCCTCTGTGCCATGAAGTTTAGAGTGCTAGACTTTGTCCTGTTTCCTACCAACCTCAACATCAAGAACGGAACCACTCACATAGCAGACACTCAAGAAATACTTGTTGAAGGAACGAGAAAGTTATAAGTCACATCTTATGGAAGAACAAATTTCTGGAAATTTGCATTAGTCTCTTGCAAGTCTCTATTGACCAGAACCAAGCCTGCTTCATCTTTGCAGGTATGGTGCCTTGCATTATGCTGAAATCTTGTTGAACTTAAAGGAGTGTGTGGAGGAAGGAAAAGCATGAGAGTGATGTTCCTGTCTCCCAGCCTTCCCCTCTATCCAACCCTCGAAGAATTCCATGTTCTCTTCTTCTCAGCCCTAAATAAGCTGTCTTGTCTTAGGATCCACCTTGCTGGGTGAGCAGTTCACTTAGCCCTTGAGATACCTTGTCTTTTCTGGTCTTTTCATGAGCTCCTTAAAATTAAAAGATGTGTCTTCCTTCCTCCAGTCTCTGGGATATTCCTCACACAAAGTCACAGCTCAAGAAATATTGACTGAGAGCTAACAAAATATTGAATTTGTTTCTAAAAAGATTTAATAAACTCTATCCCTTGTGGACATTGAAAAGAGGGACGATTTCCAGGTATGTGGAAAGCTGAGGGAGATCCCTCTGGAAACAGAAGGGTAAACTGCTGGAGTCTCTTCCAAGCCTCCGACTTTATGAAAACAAGTATCTTATTGACACTGTAAAAATGAGAAAATGCTCTTTTGTCTTCCTTCATTTCAGGCAAAGGCTGTTCTTGTCAGATATGCTCGAGTTTCAGAAGTCTCTAGAATACTAGGCAGCATTCTCTACTCAGACTTAAGTCAACATAAACCACTGGCCTCCCACTGGGGCCTGAAGGAGCTGCAAGCTCTGGAGAGTGGATGAGGGATTCTCAGCATTACAGGAAGAATCAACAAGACTCCAGAGGCGACTCTATTGCTTCAGAGATGAGGCCAGCCTCCACCAGGGGCCCTCAGTAAGGCCCTAGACACCACACCTCCTGGCATGCTGCCCTGACCACACATCATGTGTCAAATATGGTGAAATTTTGCCTGGCCTTTGTACAAGCATTTGGCCTCATAAGAGCTTTGCTAAGTTTCTCACCTCTTTCCCTCATGTTCAGAAACAGGAAAGCTGCCCCCTGCCCGCACAGGGACCCCTGGGTATGTCACTAATCCATTCACCTGCTTCTATGTCACATTTAATTACTCACTCGATGTAGAATTATCTGTGCTGAGACTCCAAACTAATGAGATGCTGCGAAGTTTTCAAATTGGGGATTACAAAGTGCAGCATGTTATACCAAGGTCGGTTTAGGTGTCTAAAGCGTCGATGGCTACGTGATCACCTTCGCTTTAACCTGAAAACTCTTTGTTTTCCATTTTTCAAAAGATAAAAATTATAGAGTGCTTTGGAGGAGGCAAAGGGTACTGTTTGGTTGTTTTAACTACATGAAAGCTTTGGTGATCAATATCTAAACCCTCAGGGCTGCATGGAAACTAACTCTTTTTCTCAGCAATCTTCCCAATGGGGTATGTTGACCTTTGCCTCCAGTGGATGAAAAATACAACCTCTTGAAAGCTTAATGATGAAAGGAAAATGATGCAAAGGTTGCCTTAAATAAAGCTGTATTCCTATCTGTTTAGTAGTCAGGGACCCGGGTGATCTTTTTTTCCCCAATTCCTAAGCATGTGACTCTCTCAACGGTACTATGTCTGTTCTCATTCAGAAGTCTTTGCTTCTTGTCACATTTGTTCTGCCCAAGAAATACATGGTCATGTAGAGCTTCTGGGACCTTAACTATGGATGCCATTCGACACTCTGTACACCTGTGGTAGCTAGTTTTACAGTAGTTTGACCCACGTGTGGCAATTGAGCAGTTGAAACATTGCTAGCCTGATCTAGAGGTGCCCTGTAAATACAAACACAAGACTTTAAAATATAGACTGACAAAGAAAATTTGAGTAATCAGATTAATAACTTTTACATCTTGTTGAAACAATGTGGCTATATTAAGTTAAATCAGAATCTTTCAATCCCAGGTCTATTGATATTTTGGGCCAAATAATTCTGATCTTGGGAACTGTTTCCTATATGTATTGTAGGGTATTTATCAGCACCCCAAATAACTAAAAGGTGTGTGTCTCCACAATTGATTAGGTAGCTCAATGACTTCATCAAGGACCCATATGCCTTTCAGAATTTTTGCCTATAAATTCCCAGTGTGTCTACTTTACCCTTCTGGTGTTCCTCCCCCTGTCTCAAAATATCTGCAGAAATTCTTAGTGCTGCAACCACAGAGGCTGTCCAAATATAGACAGGGAAATATCTCCTCCATGCATCTCTTTTGAAGTGTGAGAAACTGTTTCCCATAAGCCCTCAGTAGAATTATCATGCCTCATTGGCTGGAACCACATCATGTATCTATCTATATGTAACCAAAACTGGTAGGCAGAAAGGGACCACCATGCTTGACTTAGACCAGTGATGCTCTAAGGGTGGTCCTGAAACTATCAGAATCAGCTGCACCTGGCTGGTTAACAATGTAAATTCTCTGATCCTTTCCAGAACCACTAACTCAGAAACTCCAGAAGAGGAGCCATCAACTGAGAGCTTAACATACTTTCCTTATGCACATTAGAAGTGGAGAACCACTGGTTTAGATCAATTAAGACCTGCACAGTGGTCATCATGAAAAAAAAATGTGTATCTAAGAACAAAATCTGAGTTCTTTTTAAAAGGAGAGATTTATAGGAGCATAGATGCTTACCAGATAGCCAATATTATCTGCTATAGTCACCATGTCATGTTTTCCCAGAAAAAAGTCCTTCCTTCTTTCTCTGTTGCACATTCCTCATAACCAAGAACTGCCAAGGATATATTTCAAAGAGTATTTTGAATACCCTTAGAAAAAGTGTAGCCAGCTATCTCTATAAAATATTCAATAAAACAACAACCCTTTAGCCCTGCACACAAAATCTTTCCAACTATTTCCCATAGAGGGCTTCATATTATCCCTGGGACAATTCTATATGATAGAAAGATGAGTTATTCGTTTTAATTTTCATCTTAGAGATGAGAAAACTGAAGTTCAAAACTGAAAGAATCACAGAGCTAGCAATTTTCTATGCCAAGTCTCTGCAGATCTGGCTGCATGTCTTCTGGAACATCCTCTGTCAGAATTGGTTGGGAGGTAGGTGAAAATGCTCCCCAACAATAAAGTCCTCCATCGAGAAAGCCGTGAAGATTTCAATGACTATCTGCATGGTCTGCTCTCCTACAGGATGTTAGAAATCCAACTACAGTACAAGGAAAGCTGACAGCTAGAAGAAATGGCAGAGATTTCTCCACCACTGTTAATTGTATAGCAGAGGAATTTTGCATACCGCTACCCAGGAAAATGAGCATTTTCATTACCCACTATAGCTTTAATGAATGGTCTAAAGTACAGCAACAGAAATGCTACCTGATCACATTTAAATGCCTATAAGCACATTTTTCTCTAGATGATATAAAAGAATTTTTTATTTTATTTTCATGAGCTAGAGGTATGGATGTTTTTAAAATCTTAAATGGGAAAAAGGAAAACACAGGCACATTATATGCTAGAGCAAAGTTCAACAGTGGCTTTTTGTCTAGGAGACCCAAGCTACTATATTCTTAAATAGTTATCAAATTAGGAACTCTGTCCCAATTCATCACACAGGGTTCCTGGAACAAAACAAACCCAGGAGATAGGGTACCCTACAGCAGGCTTCCTATCAATTCCTTAGCCCTGCCCTTCAGACCCTGGGAAGACCTCTGACTAGAACAACTCTGGTGAGAATCCTGAGTCTTGAACTTCGATTGCAGCCTGAGTCAACCCTGTGAGATCCTGGCAACCAGGGGATAGCAAGTGTCATAGAATGGGAGATTTCTTGGAGAAAATGCAAACACCGAATCAAGGACAAAGGCACCATGATTCTAACATCCCTAGCCCTAGAATTTTCCAAGGGAAACTCATTTTCAGATTCTTTGCTCCTAGACTTCCTGCTGACTTGGGACTACTTGCTATCCTTTAGTAGCCTCAGTTTATCTGAAATGATCATCTCTGAACCTGCACCTGTCAGGATTCTGATCTCAACTCCCTGCCAGCTTAGGATTCCAGCATCCCTCCAACATGCCATGGCTGGATCTCATGCCCTGCCCACGAAGATGCTGTCATCAGGGAGAGTTTTCTGTCTGATAAGAAGAAATCTCTGCTCTGGTTCCACTGGGACTTTGCACAACTGCCAGACCCTTCATCTGAAGTGGAGCATCTTCCTGCGGGATCCCAGGTAGAGGAGAGCACATTCCTACCTCAGCTCTACAGGAGCACTGAAGTTCAAAGCCCCGGGCAGAGCTCTGCCTAAGCTGAGCTCATGAATGCTTCATTATTGTTCTGCTGAGCAGTTACCCCCATGCCAAGCAAGTCAGAACAAGCCTTCTAAGCTGTGGTGATGGATGTTTGCAGGAAACCCGTGGGAGTTATTAATATTCATGTTCCCGTCACACTTTTGCAAGTAATGGAAGCTTGTTTTCTGTAACACATCATTAGGTGAGGAAGACAAGTGACCTCCTAGAGTTTTGAAGCACGAAGGGTGGTCAGTCAAGACCCATAAGGGAATGGGGGAGGAGTAGACAAGGTAAGAGGGTTGCAGGTATTAAACTTCCTAGTTACAGAGACTCACAAAAGATCCTTTTAGTGAATACACACATTTGTAGGTCTCTGCAAAGTGAGCAATTGAAGAATATGGGGGCTTTTCATAGTCTTTCCTCTCTCACAGAGGGACAGCAGGACTCACAACAGTGTCTGGGAACACAGTTTTGAGAGCAGACAATAGGGAAACTGGGGATCTGAGCTAAACCACCCTGCAGAACATGGGAGGGGGCTGTAGATTCAGGGACAAAATTGCAGGGAATCCAGTCGCAATGGCTGTCAACAAAAGATGCTGACAGGATGCAGAGAAAGGGAACTCTCATATTTGAGTGGTGGGAATGCAGTTCAATATAGCCATTATGGAAAACAGTATGGACTTTTTTTCCTCAAGCACCTAAAAATAAGGATATCATATGATCCAGAAATCCCAGTACTGCTAATATATCCAAAAGAAATGAAGCCACTATATCCATGAGATAATCACACTTCCATGTTTATTGTTGTACTGATCACAAGAGCCCAGTTATGTGATCAATGAAAGTGTCTATCAACAGATGAATCTGTGAGGTAAGTATAGTGCATGAATAACAGTGGAACACCATTCAGCCATTAAAACAAAGTCCTGTCATATGGGGCAACATGGATGGAACTGAAGGACCATCCATGTTGTGAGAGAATAATTCTTATGAGAAATAAATGAGGTGCAGAAAACCAAGTACTGGACACTCATTCATAATAGAAACTAAAAATGTCGATCACATAGAAAAGCACAAAATAGAGGCTAGAAGTTAGGAAGGGTGAAGAGCAGAGGAGATACAGAGGAGAGATAAAAGGTGCCAAAATACAGTTAGATGGGAGGAATAAGCTCTTGGATTTTACAGCACAGTAGGGTGACTCCATTAACAACTGATGTATATTTCAAATAGCTAGAATCCAGGATTTGGAATATTCTCAATGTAAAAAAAAATGATAAATGTTTGAGTTGATAGAAATGCTAAGTATACTAACTTAATTATTGCAGATTGTATACATGTATCAAAACCCCACACAATGCCCTGTGAATATGAAACATTATTACATATCAGTTGAAAATAGCATAAAGCCATATGGATCAGCGCGAGGGCCTTCAAGGGATACCAAGAAGGGAGGGAGGGAGAGAGGGAAGGAGGGAGGGAGGGGCAGCATTCAAAAGAGCCTTGGGGGAAAGGTATCCATCAAAGCTGCCCACCATCCGCATTCCCATTCTTAAAGTCCTGGGTTAAAATTTAAGCTGTCTTTGCCAGCCAGTAAGTGAAGTGGGTAGCTTTGGTTGCAAATATTGGAGAGAAAGGTTTTTCCCTTTAAAAGACAGTGAAAGCATCTTTTTCTAGCTCAACTGAAATTCTTTAGAGAAGCTCATAAGGAACCAACCAAGTCATTCTCCCTCTTTATTTTAGGCAATCTGGAGTAATCTTGGCTCATAATACAACTGAGTTTTCTGCCCACAAGGGTTCATGTATACCACCTTTCTCTTTCAAGCACGTGAGCACACTCAGATACCTACACTGCCCACATAAGATTTCCTCTAGGAACGTGTGTAGACTCCCCCAGTGAAATCTCCACTTGGTTTCTTTGACCTAGGAGAGCATTGCTGTGGAAATAACCCCACAGTTCTCCCTACTTGCCACAAGTCATAAAAATGTTTTGCCTTCTTTTATTTTCTTGTTTATCATCCAAACCTGTTGTGTTTGGTCACACTTTCACACTCCTTGGAACACTTCTTACGCTGCATTTTAAGCAGGAATGTGTCCTCTCTGGGCCTATTTCCTGACCTGCAAAATGGGCAGAGGAGTAGTCACTCATGATCTGTGAAAATTCAAAGTGCACATAAATGTGCTTTGAACTGTGCCGAGCACATCATAGTCACCATTAGATGTAAGCTATTATCCTTATTACAATTCGAGTTATCTGTATGTTGATTTCCCTCAGTAGAGTGAGTTCTCTGGGATCAAGAACCCTAACCCTAACCTCATTATATTTGTTGTCCCAAAGACTAGCACTGTACCAGGTCCACTTCAGTTGTACAATAAATGCCTAGCAAATGATCTAATCTGAGTGAATGGTACATTCACTAACCTACCCTTGTATAAGACTTTCCTCTGTCCTTGAGCTACACAAAGTCATGTCTTCCTAATAGCATTGAGTCATTAATTCATTCAACCAGTACTGATCATGTGGCCTCAGACAGGTACTACTCTGAGAGCTGGACACACAGTAGGACAGAGAAATGACAAAACTCTCAGACCTCAAGAAGATTACCTTTCAAGTAATGGTTAGAGGGAGGAGACAGACAAAACAATGAACAAAGTAAAATATGTTGTCTTCGACCATGAATGTACTATGGGGAAAGTTTGAACTGGTGAGGGAGTCAAGGAGCATGGAGGAGGGCTGCCTGAGATGAGATACTTGTAGGAAGCCTAGAGGGCTAAGGAGGTGGCCATGTAACAATAAGGAAAAGCCTTTCATTCAGAGAAAGCAAAAGGTGAAAAAGATCCACTTTTTGTGGATTGGGGGGGGTTCTCTGATGAGCTAATGAAACTTAATGGCTACCAGGGGAGGAGGGCCGTCCTCTTCCATGGCATAGCCACTGGTGAGTGATGAGAAGAAAGAGTCCAGGGGGACTGGGGAATATAAAAAGAGGGGTTTTGGACTGCACATGATCAAAAGGCTATATATATGGATGAAAATGTCGATTTTTTAATAAAGATTTCCTTGTTTTTATTGTACCACAGTTGGTAACAGCTCAGGGATGTCTGTCACAGTAAAATGGAGAGTGTTTCCTTCATCTCAAGGTTAGTGTTATGGACTCTCCCATAAAACCAAAGAACAATAAAGTAGCAACAGCTGGGGCAGGAGAGGTGGCTCAGTGGTTAAGGTGCTTGCCAGCAAAGCCTAATTACCTGGGTTTGTAATGGGGTGAGCTGGGGGTTAGAATTTAGATAAAACTCAGCAAAAATTCCAATGCACCCCAAAGTTTAAAGAGTATCGGAGTTCTTGTCTATAACGTTAAAGAATTAAAATCATAGACAATAAAATAGTAAGGTATAGTGGGAAACTTTATTATTTAAGGGAACATAGGGAGTTACAGAGTTCTCCATCTACAAGTGTGGGGAAAACATGTGTCAGAGAGTTAACAGAACTTATGCTGTTCAGCTAAACAAGCAGCAGAAGAAAAGATAACAGAGGGCTCCCATCATGAGGAGAGGCTCATGAGGGAAAAATCTGGAGCCTTTAGCTGGGGTGGGGTAGGCCTTACCTTCCTAAGGCCAGGAGATTCAGAGGTCCTTCTGCTGGCCTGCCATGTGGGGAAGAGAGGGCAGATTAACTATTCAGTCAGTATTTCCTGCCTTAGGTGGGCAGGGAGACCATTGATTGGTTCATACCCGACTAATAAATTTTAGCGCCTAAGTTTGGGCTCTGGCTAGAGACACCTCCCACTCAAGGGAGGGGGTGTCTGCAGACGCCTGACCCATCACAGGTTCGATTCCCCAGTACCCACATGAAGCCAGATGCACAAAGTGGCGCGTGTGTCTATAGTTTGTTTGCAGTGGCTGCAGGCCCTAGCATGCCCATTCTCTCTGTCTCTCTTCTCTCCATCTCTCTCTCTCTGTCTCTCTCTGCTTACAAATAAATAAATATTTTCTTAAAAATAGCAACAGCCCTTAATTAACTTGTGTACATATGCAAAATGAGACTGGTCAGGTTTCTGCCTAAATGTCACAAACCTCTTTTCTTCCTGGATGTACCAGTTTCGTGAGACATGATATGTGAAATGCCTACCACTGTTCCTGGCATGTTGTAAGATATTTCAATGGCCGGCATTTACACTGTGCCAGATGATAGGTTATTTCCTTGTTATTCCAATCTTACTCCCTTACCCTCCCCAACTTTCCAACAGGCTACAAAGGAGAAAATACACTGGAGGTTGTTGCTCTCTTGCTACTTGGAGAGGGTGGCTAGAGAGAAGAAAGAAAGAGACTGCTGATTCTTGTTATTATTCATTTTTCATATATGGATATAATGTATTTTATCAAACTCCCCTTCCATTGCCTTCTCTTGTTCCCCATCCCCCTTCCACTGAACTCCTTTGTTCCAACAAGTCCCTCTTCTACTTTGATAAGACAATTGATTATTGATGAATTCTTTGGCACCAGACTGAGAACAATGTAGCAATCTTCAACCTTATGACTAGGCATGCTGCCCAGCAGAACACCTAGCACATAGTAGCTATTCAATAAATGCTTGATGAAAGAATAAATGAAACATACGTTTCCTGGGACATGGTTCTCTAACGCACTCATTTCTGTGAGCCCTGCCATGCTTCTCAGCCAGCAGGAGCTCGGAACACCCACAGAGCTCACTTGACAAAGGCCTGACATCTCCAAAAGGAAACCTCCTCCTGTCTCCAGAGCACACTCCCTCATGCCACCCAGTGTTCCCGGGTGCCAGTGAGTGGCAGCCCACAGAGGGGGTTGGGATGGTTTTACTGCAGGTTAGCTTTGTTGGCATTTAGATCAATCATCGCTTTCTGTAATTTTAAACTCCAGCTCAGTGCTCTCAGAGAAGACATAAATTATTAAACAAAGGAAAGCAACTCTGGCTTCAGATCAGATGGTAATAAGCATCACCTAGCCCTGCGAAGAGTCCCTTCATGTGGCTTGTGTGTCAGCAGAAGGAGTTTAGGACTTGGCAATGGTGCTCAAGTTCTGGCTGACATTAATCTCAGATGTGTCTGAAGGGACAACTGGATGAGGCATTTATCCCTGCCACACGGGGAAAGAGGAGGAGGGAAAAGGAGAAAGTAAATCTTGGTATTAAGAACAAAGAGAATTCACACTGACTGCACATCTTCTATGTACCACGTGCAATATATCAGATGATGTTAGGTTCATGTTTGCATCATGAGGCAGGGGCCACCATCATCTGCAAAAGATTGTGAAACTGAGGTGCAAACAAATTAAGCACACAGCAACTGGATCCTGGGCCTGTCCCCTACCCCTACCTCCTCTCCACAGGTGACATTGCTCCCTGGGGTCAACCACAAGGTCCATCCCAAAAGTATCATTGGTGATGAGCCCAGGAAGAGCTTTGTTATGGCAACACACTTGAAATGACACACTGGAGGGATGAATGAACCTGTGCAGAGAGGAAAGATGGCTTTGTGACAAACAGAAAAACTCATGTGACCTTAGAGCAGGGCTTCTCAACTTTTCCTTAACTGGTGTCCCTCTAAATCAGCACCTGTAACCATATTGTTCTGTGATCACCATGAAATTTTAATACACAGGTGTGTTGAAATATATATATATATATATGCTTAAAGAGACCGTGTTTGATGTGCGTGCACACACACACACACACACACACACACACACATGCCTACAAATCAATTTCTGCTCCCATTGAGAAGGCACATGCAAAAGCAAGTCAGTCAGCTATTCTTCGCTCTGTAATGTTCATTGCAGCCTCTGTAAATGGGCCCCACCCAGAGCATCTCACACTCATTTTCCCTCGTGAGAAGTAGGTGAGACTTAAAGTTTTTCACATTGAAGGAGATGCTTAATGAAATAACAAATTTCAGAAGCTGGGAAAGAGACAATAGAAGAGAGTTTGCTGGGGGTGGCAGGCTCCAGATGGAGCTAGTTGGGCCAGAGCCAACCCAAGTCCAGCAGTACCACACCTCCACGGCAGTGACCACAGAACCTCAGGCAGGATGACCCCAGACCATCTATCATCACAAGAATGTCAAGTCCACACTCAGGTGAAAGACCCCCACAGCCCTAGGACAGGGAGTATCCATGATCTCCTCTAACTAATCTGCTCATTTTATTTTTTAAAGATAATTTTTTATTTTACATTTCAAGATGATAGCAACAGAACATTAAATGAAGCACAAGTCACTTGTGAACATGGAGCTTCGAGCAACTGTATAGGTCACACACTGACAAAGCCCTCACTGCCTACATGCTTTGTGGAGTACCTTAATAAGTCAGTCAAGTGAATATCACCACACAGGGCAGAGAGAAATTCAAATTAATGTAATCGTGTGATATTATCAGATATAATTTTATCAATTTCATTTTTATTTTTATCTTTATTATGAATAAGTATTTGCTCATTGAGCAAATCTTGTGAAGGTGTCCCTGTTTCCCTCCTCTCTGACCCCTACCCACTGGGGTCCTTCCTCAGTGCACATTCTGGATCTGTCCATAGGGTAGGAGGTTATGAAGTGCACCAGAGGTAGCCAGTTTTTCTTGCTTTCTTTTTTTTCTTCCCCATTTGTGTATTGTTGCTGAGGGGGTCAATGTCTCTGGATATTCTCCCCCACCATGGCTCTTACATTCTTTTCCGCTCAGTTCCCTGAGTCATAGTGGGTGAGTTTTAAGTCTGCTTTATTGTTGCAGTCTTAAGTATCTTTGGGTCTTTGCCCTGGGTTGTGATGGGTATCATTGGTGTCTGTCTCCATTGACCTTTCATTGGTTATCAGACTTGCTGTGGTAATTGGGCTCCTGTTTTTCTTGTCACTTTCTCATAGGTTTCATTTGGGCCTTGTGTGAAGGCTAGGTATGGTTTGTCTCCTGCCAGGATGTCAGCCGTCATCCAATGTCTTACTGGTGGAATTGAGTTGTCCATGACTCTCTCACTGCCTTCTGAAAAATACAAACAGAATCCCTATCAGAGAGTGAGATCAGTACAGGTTAAATGAGAAAACATTGCTATTTTGACTTGTTCCTAATGGGTGTAGCCTCTCTGTAGCTCTCTGGTAGTGGGAATTTCCCCTAGGAGCCCAAGATCTTGGTCCACATAGGATTTTGCCATGGATCCCATGTTCCAGTTAAGGGTTCCTTATCACTAAGTGGATCTCTTAGCCAATCAGTAAGCCATTGATTACCCTCCTTGGTTTAGTGCCACTATTGCACAGATGAGCATTTCTTGACTTGCTGGTCTCTTCCATATAGATGTGTGTTCAGCATTTTTGTGACAACTGTCTATATTGTATATCAATGGTCTCTGCTTTCTCCAAATATCATTGAACAATTTCCCCCGGCAGATCATGCAACACCTTCATGTGCTACACATGCTACCATCTGGGAGCTGGTTACCATTCTGGATCTAGCAGGATCTCTTGGTGTTTTTTGATGACCCTCTGTGATTTCTTCAGCAATAGGGTCTTACCTTAGACCTGGGGCAGGTATTCAAGAGCTTTGACAGAAGTCTGTCACGTTTTGAGGACCTCGTGAGTCAACAGCTCAGAGTGGGAAGGAACCAATATATGTGACAGGGAGATGCAAGCCTGAGCAATTTTATTCTTGAGGTTAGGCTTCCTCCCATTCTATTCATGGCCCCTCATACCAGGTGGTGCCCTCAGCTTCCTCAGTAACTTACTCTATAAAAGTAGGGTTTTATGGTGTCAATTCATTATTAGTTTAGTTCACTGTATGAGTCCCCCCACCCTCCCATCCCCCCCAATTCTTCCCATCCCTTTTACAGCCTCTCTGTTCACTGACAGATTTTCTTAATGTTCCAGTTTAACATGGTTAGGAACCACATATGAGGGAGAATGTACATTGCTTGGCTCTCTGCTCATGTGTGTGGTCATTAAGAATGATCTGCTCCAAGTCCATCCATTTTTCTTTAAATTTCACTATGTCATTTTTCCTTTAAGCTGTGCAGAATTCCATAGTGTATATGTACCACAGAGGGAGGTCACTCACCCAAGGTCATAATGACCTTATTAGAGGCAAATGTACATGAAGCCAAATGTCTTGATGCCTTTTCTCAATGAAAGATGCTGATCCAGATTGAGTCCAGGCCTGGTGCCCTGCTCACCTACTCTTGAAGCCAGTGGGTAACATGCAGAAACCTGTGCATTGGTGTCAATGATCAATGGCCCCAGAGTGGTGGTGCTCAAGACACCTGGCACAGAAAGAGCCACACAAAAACATAGCCATGCAAATCAACACCAACAGCAACACCAATACACTGGATTTCATTCTGGCCTTATGCCCATTATTGCTTGCAAAAGAGCAAGAAGTTGAGGGGTGCCGGAGAAATAGCTCAGTCAGTAAAGTACTTGCTGTACAGGCATGGAGATCTGAATTGGATCTTCAGAACCTACAGGCATGGTGCAAGATTATCATCTCTGTACTGGGAAGGAAGAGTTAGGCAGATACCTGGGGCTCCCAGCCACCAAGTCTAGTGCAACGAACAAGCTC
Source organism: Zapus hudsonius (assembly GCA_004024765.1). Lineage (NCBI taxonomy): Eukaryota > Metazoa > Chordata > Mammalia > Rodentia > Dipodidae > Zapus > Zapus hudsonius. The sequence continues at coordinate 15,162 of PVHP010014460.1, read as the reverse complement.
TAAACCAACAGTAGACTCCATCTCAAAAAAAGTGGACAGTGCTCCTGAGGAACAACACCTGAGGTTGCACTCAAGGTCTCCACACACGCAGAATTATGTGCAAGCACACCTATGCAAGCACATGAACCCAAACATATTAGCATGCACATCCATATACAAACACATACACACATATAAAAAGACAGAGTAAAAAGCACTTTCGAAGCTAGAAAGATGCCTCAGCCATTAAGTCGCTTGTCTACAAAGCCTGATGACCAAGGTTCAATTCCCCAGTACATACATAAAGCCGGATGCACAAAGTGGCACGGCACTTCGCAGTGGTTAAAGACCCTGACACACTCATACTCATTCTCACTCTTCTCTCTCTCTATCTCTCTCTCTCTCTGTGTGTATGTGTGCCTGTATCTTTCTGCTTGCAAATAAACAAATAAATTTTTTAAAGAAAAACACCTTCAGTTGTTTAAGATTTTATTTGAGGAATATGAGGCAGCCTGTTTAGAGTCTCAGAAAAATAATATTCCAAACAAGCTCCAAAGCCTCTAATGAAATGCCACCTCTCCCTGGAAACTCTCAGCTCTCACCCCATTCAATTCCAAGCAAACTCTCCATCTCAAAACACGCAGGTACTGTCATTTCTGTGACACCATAAGTCTTGTGTCACAGTCACAACTGCATTCACTTTGGCATACATCAAGTCTCTCCTGTTATATTTCATGTATGGGTAGAACTAGATACGTGTGATATATTTTATATTCCCCTTTAATACCAAAAAGTGGGTCTTGCCCACAATACATACTTAGTAAATATTTATTGAATAAATATTCTTGTGTAAAAATCCATCATGGGAAATAAAAGATTACCACTGATCCAGTCAAATAGGCTCAAAGAAGAAAGGGCTTTAAGCATAGATTTTTTTTTGTAATTCCAAGAACAAATCCCCCTCTTGGAATTCAGAGAGTGAGAGGAGTTATTGACACTGGAATATGGGAGGAGAGGAAGTTGAATTAATCAGGTGTTAAAACAAAAATCTTTGTTTACTGAAGAATCCCTCACCAGATGCTGGTGAGAATGTGACAGTGAATCGTGTTCCCTTCTCAGGGATGCTCCTTATAGAAATGGGGGGAAATGTGGTTGTAAGCATACATAAGAATAAACAAAGACATCATCAAAAAGGCTCTCAGCACTTCCAGGTCAGAGTGCTCAGTGGTCAGACAACGATCAGAAGTCTGCTTTGCAAAGGCACAAAGATGAAATTCTAAGCAAGGAAAGCCCGGCAAGTTAGGAAGACACTCCCGCTTCCAAGGCTCCTCAGAAGATCTTTCTCACCCATCCCAAGAGCCCACATATTCGTGTGATACACTCATAGCTGATGAGAATGTTCTTGGGTCCTGGTAACCTTCCAATAATCATTATTGCCAACTGCTGTGCCCTTTGGTCCCAAACCACCTGCTTAGTGTGACTCAAGCCAGAAATTCCAGCTGAGCATCCCAGGACCATGGAAGTTCACACTAGCCAGGTGACTTGAGCCTGAAGAATGAGCCAGCTCAGACATTTCACTTGAGAATCATGCCAAAAGGCAGCTACCTAAACAACAGCTTCACCAACCAGATCCAAGAAGACTTCTCTGGATGGATGCAAAGGGTGACTTACACTGCCAGGATGCAGGCTGCAGAGCAGGAAGAAATATTCAGCTTAAAGAATATTAAACCCATGTATTCTTCTTTGGAAATTTCAAACCTTCTAGAGTACAGAATGCTAGAGATGTCCTATGATGTTGCTTCTCTTTGCCACTGCATAGTGCTCTCTCTCTCTCTCTCTCTCTCTCTCTCTCTCTCTCTCTCTCTCCCTATCTATCTCTATCTCTCTCTCTTTTGTAAAATTTATTCAACATTTACTATTGTACCACTGTTACAGACATTTGCAAGCATTGACTCATTTAATCAATGTAATAAAAATTCTAATGCTATGGGTGGGGATGGCTCAGTCAATGAAGCGCTTGCCATGCAGACAAAGAACCCAGTTTGGATCTCCAGCACTCAGCCAGGCACACAGTGAGCTCCAGAATCCCAGCACTGGAGAGGTAGAAGCAAGAGGGTCCCTGGGGCTTGTTGGCTGGCCAAAATGGTGAGTTCTAGGGTCAATTAGAGAATCTGTCTCAAAAAAAGAAGAGAGAGAGCAATTGAGATAGATATCAACCATTGCCTCCACCCACACACATGTGAGCACACAAACACATGCACATGCAAAAATTCTCAGAAGCCTTTGGAGGTTAACTCAGCCAGTATCCCACAGCTCTGGAGACCTTAAGCTTACACGCTGTGCTATACCGTGTTTTGTATTAGGATCCCAGGGAAACCCATGTTTTGTTTTTCCTCTCTCCTGCTGCCATTGACATAGCGAAACCGCTTCCCACTAAGGATATATTTGTGTTTCTGAGAATTTATTGGATCCAGTGATGCCTTATCCAGCACCAGCTAGGTGAAAATTGGGACTGGATGAGGGGAGAGGTTCCACCTGGATGTGAACGCAGGGCTCTCGGCAGCGTATTCTAAAGGGGGGCACACTGCTAAGGAGCAGAGCGGGAGACATTATGGGGCCACAGTGCTGGGGAGGACATGCAGTGTCATGGACAAGAAATTAAATGTTCTTGTCTTCTTGACTGACTTTCTCTTTGCCTTACCTCCTTGCCTGACCTCAGGCACAGATGACATCCTTTGTGTTTGGTTAGGATGGTAGATTAAGCCCTCAAGCCTCACCTTCAAATCCTCAGAAACAGGACTGCTGTCACCTGTCTCCCTAGACTGTTCTCCCATTGGCTTCAGCTGTCCCCAAACTCCTCACGGTCATAAGGACCAGTAGCTAGGTGTGGACCTCAGAGAAAAATACAAAGATGCCATTTTTACTCTAGTGTCTGTCCTTCTTGGGACAGAGAGTTGCTGTGCCTCCAACATGGTGGAAGCCCAGTCACTTGATTTGAGGGCTCCTTGGTCGGGAAGGGAGAGTGAGGGGGTCTGGCCTGGCCCTCAAGCATTTCTACCCCTCAATCAGGAGTGGTGGACTATGCCTAGATGGGGATGTTGGATTTAAGATCTTGTTCATTTCTATTTCTACCTTAGAAGATTCCAGAATCAATTAACAATGGCCCTTCCATTGCTTCAAGGAACTTCCAATCTAGAGGAAGTTGATTTGTGCCAAGAAGTCAAGTAGAAAAGTCTGTGCTTTGGAGACACAGGAGGCCATGATGGATTTCAACTGAGAAAAATCAGAAAAGGTACAGGGAATAGGGTGGGGAGAAGAGTATTGGGGGAGGGGAATTAATGGGAACAAAGTATAATGACATACCTGTGTGTGTGTGTGTGTGTGTGTGTGTGTGGTGTGTGTGTGTGTGTGGTGTGTGTGTGTGTGTGTGTGTGTGTGTGTGCGCGCGCACGCGCGCGCATATTAAAATGCCATAAGGAACCCCATTACTTTGTATACCGACCTAAAATGGTTTTGAAAATTAGAAAAGATTTGTCAGGCCTTGGAGGAGGAGCAGAAGAACTCTGGAGGTAAGGGGAGGAAACACACCCCAGGTCAAAGTACTAAGGCAACTAGGGACCAGAAAGACTATTGGTTACTGAACCAGCCCATAGAAAACCTTGAATATACTAAATGGTTTTTGTCCTTTAATAAGTAAGCAGAACTTATGGGTTCTGAGCATCTATATTTGCAAACTTTCCCTTAACTCTCCATTGAACTCTGGATAAGGAAACCCAGCTGCATGGACTTGGCATATTTCCACTTGTTATAGTTGCGCACATCTCAACACATCCAAACCAAACTCTTAATTTTCTCCTCCAATCTGCTCTTCCTTATCTTTAGCCAATCACCTAGTAGTTGGCTTTGACGTCTTTCTCTTCTAACTCACACCAATCATGGGCAAATGCTAACAGCTGTAATCTGAAAATATAGCCAGACTCCAACCACTTACCATTACTATCTCCACGGCTACCTCATTGGACCAACCCCCATGGTCTTTTCTAACCTAGACTATAGCAAAAGACTTTTGTCTTCCAACTAGAATCTGGCTTCCACGCAGGAGTCAAAGTGATCTTGAAAACTGTGAGCTAGAGTCGCCTCTGCTCAAACCCTTTGGCAGCTTACCTCTCACCCAGAGTCCTGTCTTTGTCTCTATAATGCACATCACATACCCATGCCTCCGTCCTGTCCGAGTTCTCCTCCATCCCCTCCTCCGGCATCACCCCCAGCATGCTGGTCTCTGTGCTGTTACTCAACACCAAGAATGTCACACCTCAGACCTTTCCACTTGCTGTTTGTTCCCTTAGCTTGTCTTGTGTCTCCCCAGATGTCTGTGTGGGTCATCCTGTCACTCTATTTAGGTCTCGGCTCAATCATCTTCATGTCACAGAGGCTGTACTATTACTGGAAACTGAGTCACACAGAGATGGCACCAGAGATAGAGTGGAGAATCAGAAAAGCTATTCTTGTCTACGTGGATGCCAGAGAAAAATTTCCAAAGCTGAGTATGAAGCTCGAGGGTTTATAGACAGTATAGCAGGCAGTTTGGCACCATCTTGAGTTTATTGTACTATTGGTGGGTTACAAGTTTCTAGGGTTATATGATTTGGGGAACAAACAGAAAACCCCTTAGCAGTCAGTCAGTGATAAGAAAGTGAAAATGTAGACCAGAAGCTGCTGCTCAGGGGTGTTTGTGCCCATAGCTGCACTCACCTGACACAAACAGGTGCAGCCACATAGACAGGGAGGAGACTGTATCCCTGGGAAAGCTTGTAAGTAGAAACTGGGGTTTAGAGTATCACCTTAGCCTGTTTTCTCAGTTAAATTTCTTCTGCCACAGGGCCTGGCCTCCCTGTGTTAAAAAAGTAACTCTAGTAATCACCCTTTTATTTTATTTTCTGGTATGTTGCACCTTATTTCTTGTTCGCTTGCTTACTTCTACACCTCTTCCCACTAGACTGCAGGTTCCTTGACAGGAAAGACTTGTTCTGTTTTATTCACAAAAGAATCTTAGTGGGTCGAGCAATAGCTGACACGTGAGTGTATGGGGAGAATTCACTGAGGAGGAGCGCACTGTGCTTTTTGTGAAATGTCTGCATCATGAAGGTGAGAGTCATTCTCTACAGTCAGAGACCCCACCCCGCCCCCACAAGGTGTTTATAATTGTCCAAGGCAGCCACTGTTAGGGCCCAGGCAAGGGCAGATCTTGGGCAAGATGCCACATGTATATGTGATAAGAAGCATCATCTAGAACCCGCAGGTGGTATCTAGTACCTTCGAGTCACACAGGGCCCACCTCAAAGGGACCAGAACATTAACGAGCAGCACCACAACAAGCATGGAGAGGAAGGCTCTAGAATGGTTAATTCAGCCTCTCAATAATGGCATCAAGGACCCAGGGTCTTCTGTATCCTTCCACTTTACCATGGAGAAAGCCTCACAGAAACCGAAGCATAAATGTTCTCATCGGTACCTGTGGTGGATTTAGATCTCATGCCCACTCCTAACCAGTGTTTGGCAAGAGAGGGAGTAGCTATGTCAACCCAAGCTTAATCAAGCTCTACTCCAAGCTTAGAGGGGCCGCTGTCCCCTGAAACTAGAGTTTTAGGATACCCGAACAAAGTCATATTTTTATAAGAAGTAAAAAGAAAAGTGCCATTGCCCGTTGTGACAGACTGAGAAAAGCCCTGAGAGGGATAGTTCTTATCGTTGGATTAATTGCCTTGAACACCAACTGTAACTCTACAGATGCATGAAATTAGGCATCTTGAGATGGGGACATCATCCCAAATTATCCAGGAGCTTCTAATGAGATAAAAACACTCCTTACTGGAGAGGAGTAGAGGAAGATTTGATCAAGACGACCCTGTGACAAGCAGAGCCTAGTGTGCTCACAAGCCGCTGGAGGGTGACGGACACTGGGAACAGATTCTGCTCCAGGGCCTCTGCTAGGAACCAGCCATGACACCTTGATTTTAGTTCCTCAAGATTAATTTCAGACTTCTGGCCTCTAGAACTGTAAGATAATAAATATGTGCTCTTTTAAGTCACCAAGTTCGTGATAATTTGTTACAGCACCAATGGGAAACCAATACAGCTGCAGAGCCAGGCTAGCAGAAGCAGAAGCAAGAATTACTGCATCTTCAAGAGTTCGTTTATTCTGAAAATTCTAACAAATGAATATGGGATTTAGTTCTGTACAAAAATCATTGCAGCCCCCAAACCACCTCATTTCTGGTTTCTTCCAAGACAAGACATGAGAGGTGAGGCCAGCCCTCTGCCAGGCCTCCTCACTCAGTGCGGCTTCTTTGTAACAGCAGCTTTAGGAAATGCTATTTTCAGACCTGACATATAGAAATCATCTTAGTTTTTAAGAGCATTAACTTTCCTAGCTTTTTCTTCCTTTCTTTTTTTCTCCCAATGGAAGCAAGAGAAAGAGAAGACTTCATGCCCTGAAGTCGAAATAATTACCTTCAGGACATTAAGACTGCATCCCCACTGCTTATGCCATTCTGATCAAAGTCAGTCACAAATTAAGAACAAACCGTAGCCATCTATTCACTATGTCTTTAAATAATCTTTCTGCCTCTCAGAGGAAAAAAAATGTTAAACCGAAGACTAGTATTAACTATAATGATAATGTTTCACTTTTATATTCTCCAAGAGCATTAGTATCATTAGATCGTTAATGCGTATGACACTTCTCTTGGTGACACAGGTCAATACAGTTATTCCCTCAGTAGCAACAGGATCCAGGTGCTGTGAGACACAGCACTAGCTCATACACTGGGCATCCATCAGTCACCAAGCCAAAGCTGAAAACCAGGTGAAAAGAATTTTAGATCTTCCCAACCAAGGCCCCTTGAAAAGATGGAAGGTACAACAAGAAAACTAATTTATCAATTAATGACAAGATTCAAAAGTAATGTTCCCATTCTTTCCGGGAGATAAGATGGAGGATAGGAGATGTCAAGCTATGCTGTGTAGCATTGACGATGAAAGCTATAGGAATTCTGGCCAAGAGGTGTGATTGAGGAGGTGCGTTAATACAGAGGTTTTGTGATTTTTTTTTTTTTCGCTTTTGCACATTTCTCCTGGACTTGGGTTCCCATTGCTCAGAGAAGCGCTCTGCAGTACCTGGCCGGAGTGCACACATGTTCTACCTAAAGACAGCACAGTAACTACATGCTTGACAGAGCAGAACACATTAGATGCTGTATTAGGGCCTCTGGGGTCCTCTGTTACTGTGGCTGACCTGGATTTAAGAAGGTTTGAGGCATTGCTACAAGCCTAGGGCCCAGCCTAGATCCCTTCTCTCCAAGACAACACAGAGGCACTCCCAAGCCTTGCAGGATGCATTCCATCACTTGCTGAGATGAGCAAATTCCTTGGAGCAGCCCAGAGTTGCACTGAAGGCCAACAGATAATTTCAGTCAGTTGTCTTTGGGTTTTTGTTTTTAAAGGAAAAGTGTGAATTAACTCAGTGGTCCAGACTTTGGGATTTCACAGACCAATAAAAAGTGCCCTCTCTCCCCAAATAATGAGGGAGATTTGGAAATCAACAAAACTTGTAGAAGTTCGTGGCTTTTTTTTAACCAAGAAATTTGAGGGGGGGGGAAAGCTATCATCTTCTGCCACTGTTGCTTGATTAAAGAGATGCTAGTCAAATAAAGTCAAAGGCTATAATCTCGAAATTCTAACAATACATTTAGCTCTATGAAAAACTCACTGCGTTGTCCTTATTGTTCTTATAACCTTGCGGCCTGGCGAACATGTAACGACGTGTTGGCCATGGCCACAGGTCTGCTCTTGGAAGCCTCTGGGCTGTATGTTCCTTATGTCTCCAACAGCTCTGTGTACAAGACCCTCTCAGCCATAGTCAGCACCTTTTGATGCAACTGCAAGGGAAACCACACCACGTGGACCTTTTACTCCTTGAAGTCACACTGACAGGCCACCTACAGGACAGTCAATGAAGGAACACTTTCATTCATCTACCCATCCATCCATTCTTTCAGTCATTGATTTGTTCAATGTTGAAGAAGTGTCCACTGATCACGAGGGACTCAGAAAATGGGGAAGCCACCAGGAATTTCCAAGTTTTATCCACCCAAAAGTTATTAAACCAAAATGCCAAACTGTGCTAAGACCTACAAATAGTGACACCAGGGCCAGACCCGTTGTGCTCAGGAAGTGAGGGGGGTTGGGATGTGTGTAGGAAGGCTGGTCTTTCATTGTGCATCCCCTGATACCGATGCTGTATAAGAGCAGGCATAGCTCCATCCCCTAGAGCAGACAATGTTCTAATTCTGGAGCTGCTACGCCACCTCATTAATATGGGGAAATGTGTAAAGAGCTGCTGATAAACAGCTGCACAGAGGCAGAAAGGGTGACTTCCATCACTTTCACAAGCTTTACTGGCTCTCCAACATGGCGTGAGAAATGAAGCTTTGCCTGCATGTATAAACTGGTAATTTGCTGTAATGCTCCACTTTATTGGTACACATTTGGCCGTCTCATGTCTCCCCAACCACAGTTTAAGGACATTTCTGATTTACACAGCTCCATAAACAGCCTCTTTCTTAGAAAGATCTGTCATGTCCACTGGCACCGTTATGTTACCATTCCAGTCTATCAGTAAAACAGAAGACTGACCAGCTTCCATGTGTCGCACAATTCCTAATAAGTGGATTTCTACTTGTTCTGAGAGCATTTGATTAAGAAATTAGTTATGAGTTATGGGTAAGTTGCTGCAAGCCCTGAGTTGACTGAGAAGCCACAAAAGGCACATTTCTTAGGCAAGGGAAATAAAATTTTATCCTAACCCTGGACTTAGAAAAAAGGCTTGAATGAAATGCAGTAGCCAGAGCAGAGTTTTCAAACCTCGTGGGCCCAAGTCCTCTGGCAACAGGAGCAGAAGTCCTGGCTTCCCTGAGCTGGTGGACGGCTCCTCTCTGGATTTCTGCAGCTACACTTGAGCTAGAGGAAAAGCCCCACTGAAGCTCAATTCCAATTACCTCCTTCCTCCCTGGCCTCCCTCTTTTCTGGTGACAGATTGATGGCCTCCTCAGGTGCCTCCTGAGTGCAACCCACAACAGGGGACAGCAACATTGAGCTCCCAGGATTGATTTCCACTGGGTCCCTATTTAGGCCCAGCCTATGGAGGTGATTTTCAGCACTGACCTCCCCTTGACCTCCTCCCCCACAGACGAATTATAGCCTGTTGGGGAACCTTCTCTTCTGCTAGATAAATATTAAACTGTTTTCTGTTTGGCACCAGGTGGCAGCTGCTCCCTTCCTTCTGGGTTGGGGATTATGTATTTGTGTATTTTTTATATTATGTTTGTTTTCTTGGCAGGTGGCTTATTATTGGGGTGGCAGGGTACAGAGAGGAAGGTATAACTCCAGGGGCATGTTCTGCTGGATGAAAAACAGATAGGGTAGACAGGTGGAGAATTTTTAACATAGAGAGAGTAAGACTATATAATTTAACTAAATGGGATGAGCCTTGGATCCTGCAATTATCCAAGCAGTGCCTGGAAAGGGTAACTTGGATATAAGATCTTCCTTCTAGAAGCATTTAGGTGATCCTCCTGGTGCATACCACTCCTTGGGCCCAGCTCCCCTGGCCCTGGCCCCTCCCCACTCCCTAGAAGAATGGCCAAGCAAGCCTTGGGTCTGAGGATTCTCACCTTCAGAGAATAGGAGGTCTCCTGGCAGCACCCGGGTACTGGGGCTTTAGAATTGCAAATATAGCATTAAGGTAAAGCCCTTGGTATAAAATTTGACCTAATTAACACACTAAGAGGCAAAGCATTCCAATAGCAATTACCCAGGTTGTAAAGGGGTAAAGTACCTTTTAAAACCAAGAAATGCTTCTTTCAGAAATGAGTGCCCTAGAGGGTCAGATGAGGAGCTGTAAATGCAGGACATCACTTGTCTTGACCTTATCCAGGGCACTTCCATCACCTGCCAAGACAGCTGTCAGTATGGGAACCTCACAGCCAGCAGAGGGCTCCTTACTTATCTTTTTCATGTACATTTCCTCGGAAGTTACAAGGATCCCTAATGTGTGGTCCCAGCCTCCTTGCAAAGACACTTCATTCATGTATTTCGTTTGAGCTCTCACTGTTTACCAAGACTTAATTCAGCTTCTGAAGACACAGAGGATGGCATTGTACCCAAAGGATGACCTCCTCTAAATCATCTCCAGATCAGGTATAATTGTGAATATTGTCTAACAAATACTTAAAAGGCTCTCATTGGGAGAAATTGTTCATTCGTGTCTACTCTGAATACTGAACCAACATGAGCAATGTCCAAGGTGCTGCAATACAAAGATAAGTGAGATGTCATATCGGCCTACACTTGAGAAGTCACAAGTCTAGTGGAAAACAGTTCACATCCGCATAAACACCTATGATAATGAGCAATGTTTTCAGTAACCAAAGGGAAAAAGGCATACGAAGAATCTCCCTAGTTGAGCTAGTACAAAGGTGGGCATAAAGTCCAGTGGCCAGGACTGACAGAACAGGAATGCCTACCTCCAAAGTAAGTGAACAGACTGAAGGCAAGTGCCAAGTGCCCAGCCTTCCACTTACAGTGTGATCTTGAGAAAAGCACTGAATTTTCGGGTGCCTCCATTTCCTCTAAAGTGAGGCTACTGCTCTGAGTTATTCTAAGCATTAAGGAAGAAAGCATGGGTAAAGCCCCAAGCAGGATGCTCTCCCAGCCCCATTGCTGCCTGTGCTGTGTTGGGCAAGTTATATGCACTCTGTACATAGCTTCTTCAAATTACTTCATTGGATCGTTAATAGAATTTAATGAATAAACACATGTAAACTCTTTAAACATTACTGACTACAACATCTTAGTTATTGCTATTGATGTTTTATTACCACAAACACACCCTCAATGGTACAATAAAATAAAAACTTTGCATTTTAAATTGTGTCCTCATTTCCAAAGGGAAAAATCATCAGCTAGGAAATCGGAACTTTAATTAAGGGGATTTAGGAAAATTGATTAACCTCTTCAGGCCATGTTTTTTCATTGATCAAGTTACATCTTCCAGAACCTTCCTGATAACCTCTGTCCCTAGAAGCAGAGTCAAAGGTCACCATGACACAACCAGAGGTGAACTTGGTCACATATTAGTCTCAGGCTTCATCTGTAAGCTCTGTAAAGGCTAGGCTTGGTTCTCCCCATCTGTCCCCTAGGTCAATGCGTGCTGAATAAGTGAATTCCAAGTATTCAGCTGAGATTTGGTTAACTCACTTAATCTACCAGTTTACCTAGTAGGAATTTTCATTCGAATCTTCCCATCAATTACCTTTTAATTGCAAACTATTCCAGTTTATTAAAAAATTAATCTGGGGCTGGAGAGATGGCTCAGCAGTTAAGGCACTTGCCTGCAAAGCTTAATGACCCAGGTTTGATTCCCCAGTACCCACATAAAGCCAGAGGCACAAAGGGATTCATGCATCTGGAGTTCATTTGTAATGTACCCATTGTCTCTCTCTCTCTCTCTCTCTCTCTCTCTCTCTCTCTCTCTCTCTCTCTCTCTCTTTCTCTCCATCTCTATTGTTCTTTCTCTCATAAGAAATAAATAAAATATATATTTTTTAAATTTTAATTTGATCTCGTAGATTTCAGTGTGTCTACAACTTGTCAGTAATGTTTCTGCTATATAGAAAAAAATGTAGTGTTTGACTAACCATCTGTGGGCTTAGGGGTTGGGTTGTTGTTTCCTGATGGCAAAGAAAAGTTGAAAAATTAGGTAAAGAGGTGGGAGCTATAAGGCTGTAATTATTCTTAATTTTTGGGCATTGACCCAGATACCTAAAGAAGTAGGAATGGAATCTTGTGGCCCAAAATTCAAAGTTATTTCTTCTTCAAAACAATAAAGTTTCCTGTGATCCCAAAAGATGATTAAACATGAAAAACAATCAATGATTATCTCTTACATTCAAAAAGAGTTTCTAAAACTCAGAAGCAAATTTTAAAAGCCAATATTGATAAAGAAAAAATTAGTTACAATTGTCTGACCAAAAGTTGGAATCGTTGCCACAGGATTTGTTACAACCTATGCTGCTATGGCGTGAATATGGCTTGGGTGTGTCCCCTACGGGTTCAGGTGTCAGAAGTCTTGTCACCAATGTGATGAGATGGGAAGTGGCAGAACCTTTCAAGAGGTAGAACCTAGTGGGAGTTAGTTAGGTCACTGATATTCTGTCCTCTGAGGATCTGGGTCCGTGGGTTAGTTAGGGAGTTGCAGCACGCATCAACTCCCTGTTCACCCACAGGGGCTGGGTGAGCAGAGGCTTGGAATAGCTGTGAGCCAAACGAGAGATGAGGACTCTCAGGAGAACGCAGCAGTGGGCAATTCTCATTTTATTGTATAGAGAGCAATTGCTTATATAGAGGAAAGTCAGAGGTAGAAGCATAGGAAGCAAGGAGATTGGCAGGGGCCAGTAGTCTTTGGATACCTATTTTGCATAGATAGATTGAGGGGGCTATGTGACTATACATGGACATGTATAGAATTGTGATGTCAGTAGAGGAAATGTAACCTTATTGCTTAGGTATGTTATTGTAGCTGGACTAAGTTAGGCTTTGAACTGCTTGCTTATCTCAGGGGATAGCTGTGGCCTGCCTGGGGGCTGGAGTTTTCAGGATTGCTAAGATTTATAGGGGCCCTCAGACTTTGCCTCAACTTCCTTATCAGAAGGAGACAGTCCCAGAAGCCTGCCAGACTCAGCAAAACCCTACTTCCTCCATGCCCCATTAGCAGGGTACCACATGAGGAGATCCAAGAAGTTCTCATGGGGCCCTGGCTAGTTCCCACAAGAACTAAGAGGTGCTTAAAAAAAACCCAACTAATAGCCAGATTTGGTAGCACACACGTGTAATCTCACAACTCAGAAAGTACAGGCGGGAAGATCTCAAGCTGAAGCCAGCCTGGGCTATATAGCAAATTCATGACCAACCTGAGCAACCTGTCTGAAACCATAAATAAATACATAAATAAAATTAAAGAAATAAGCAAAAACAACTAAGAATTGTTATAGTAGAGCAAGGGGAAGGTGAGATGGCTCAGAGGTTAAGGTGCTTACCTGCAAAGCCTAACACCCTGGGTTCGATTCCCAAATATCCACACAAAGGCAGATGCACAAAGTGATGCATGTATCTGGAGTTCCTTTGCAGAGGTAGGAGACCCTGGCTTGCCCATTCTCTCTCTCTCTCTCTCTCTCTCTCTCTCTCTCTCTCTCTCTCTCTCTCTCTCTCTCTCCTTGCAAATAAATAAGAGCAAGGCTAGTTCCTCTGGCCTCTACAATGTAACCTCTCATTATTAAATTATTACAGTATTTCCCAATGGTGACTGCACCACAGTTCTCATCAGAAGTCAAATACAGACACCCAGTCTTGAGACTCCAAAACTGTGAGCAAAACAAATTTATTTCTTTATTTATTATCCAGCTTTTGTTACAGTGACAGAAAACAAAACATATTTTCCTAGCACTAGACACTTGGAGAATGCTTCATAGAGAGACTGGCTATCTTCTACATGATTCTATCTTTTGAGTAAAAGTTAATTGTCAAGAAGGAGTCGAGCAAGGTGGCTCACGCCTTTAATCCCAGCCCTTGGGAGGCAGAGGTAGGTGGCTCGACGTGAGTTGGAGGCCACCCTGAGACTGCATAGTGAATTCCAGGTCAGCCTGGGCTAGAATGAGACTCTACCTTGAAAAAGAAATGTCAATAAGGGAAAATTAAAGCTGGAGAGGTGTCTCAATGATATGACTTGGTGAATAAAATTCTTGCCATGCAAGTAGGAGTACCCAGGTTCAAATCCCCATAACCCACATAAAGCTCAACTCTGCAGCAGGCATCTGTAATCTCAGTGTGCCTACCACAAGGAGAGAGATGGAAATGGAAGAATCTTCTGGAAGCTCAAGAGTCAGCTAGCCTGACAATACAATGATTAACAACAGAGAGCTTGCTTCAAGCGAGGTAAAAGGTGAGTGCCCACACCTTGACTTTGTCCTCCAATGTCCGCACAGAGCGTGGCAAGCACACACCCCCACTTACAGTCAGGAGCACACACAATCTACAATAGGAAGAGAAAGGGGGAATGAAAGAGGCTGCTGTGGAGATGAGGTCAAAAGACATGCATTTTGAAGGTTTCCCAGTTGGATGGCACCCACGTATGTGCACAAACCAAGTCACTTCCTGTCTTGCTTGGCTGCTCCCCTTCAGAGGATCACAACTGTCTTTCCCTGTCTCCAGATGTGTAAAGGACAGAGGGAGGAAGCAAGAAGAAATTTATGATGGCAGTGTAGCAAGTGTCAAGAATACCTTCGGGGCTGGAGAGATGGCTCAACGGTTAAGGCACTTGCCTCCGGTGCCTAAGGCCCTGGGTTCAATTCCCCAGTACCCACATAAGTCAGACACACAAGGTGGTGGCCCTGGTGCTCGTTCTCTCTCTCTCTCTCTCTCTCTCTCTCTCTCTCTCTCTCTCTCTCTCTCTCTTTCTATCTCTGTATTTCTCTGCTTGAAAATGAATAAATAAAATATTTTTTTAAAAAAAGACCATGGAACCACCCCCTCTTAAGATTCTTTAAAAATAATTACAAATAGATAGACCTTGATGTAGAGGACAATTTCCTGGGAACATGAATATATAGAAAGGCAGAAAGTAAAGAAAGCAGATCCCTCCACTTAATGAGGTTACACTAAAACATTTTAACATGCAATCTCTTAAGAATCCGTTTTGGAAGGCCTGAATGAATGAGCCAGGTGTAAGTACTCCATGACCTTCGGTCGGCACAAGGTCACACTTAGGGGCAACCTTGGCTGAATATCTAAGTCCTATGATCACTGCTTCGAGCAGCTGCTCCTACAACGTGGTCCAGCTTAAGATGTAGCAGAGGCAGTAACCAGTCTCTCTGTACCACTCTTCTCAGGTGGGAAAACAGGAAAACTACAAATGGAGAGAACCAAAATTCATACCTATTATTCTTTTCAAGGAAAGAAGATGTTTCCAACATTCCCTTTGGGGTAGAAAGTGTTCTGGTCATAATGAAGAAAGAAACGCAGCCTCTTGCTTTTCTCCACTGTTCAGAGGAAGAGCTCCTCCCCCCCCCC